>WBMW01002990.1:626891-670611 GCA_013396635.1 Penelope pileata | reverse complement strand
AAAAAAAAAAAAAAAAAAAAAAAACCCTGATCTTCTAAGAGTCACAGCACCACAGACTGTAGTGAGAAAATCTAACAAATACAATCCTGTCCCCAAATACAGTGAATTGACCTTAGCTGGAACCATGGTTAACGACTCATACAAACTCAACTGGCCTGCCCATTTGCTTACACTCACGTTCTCTTTTTACATCTATGACGGAGTTCTTTTCCATTTTTTGTACCAATCCAGGCAAAATGTTTTCTGCATTTTCAAGGTTATGGAGCGACAATTTGTTGTGTAAAGTTCTACTTTCATTCCATAGCACATGCATCTTCATAAATCAATCAGTCATTCTGGAGTGTAGCTCAAAGAACAGAGGAAGTATCAGATGCATCCGTTATAAAAGTAGAAATTTTAGACAGCCCATCACTGAAAAGCTAACTTGAAACTCAATCAATAAAAGCTGATTCTACTGACCTCAAAGATATTAATGTTTTACACTGCATTTTTGCAGCAGAAGTTAATTTATTACCTGTTCAAAACACAAGGAAAAAAATCTGACAAGCAAATAAGGAAAAGATATTTGTAAGAAGAAGCACTGTATACTCAAGCTTCAAGAAGGTTGTACAAACAACTGGGAAGAAAATGAAAAAATAAAATCACATATTACCAAACAATGAATAATGCAGTTGTGTATGACTCATCATTGCAGCTAAATGATGACAGTACATACAAACGCTAAATAGAAAATCTCTGTGTTGTATCCTTACTTGCTCGGGTATGTACCAGGCAAGTACTTGCTTGGGAGGTTACCAAAACTGCTTAAAGCTTGCAAGCTTTTTAAGCATTATGAATGTACTATAAACAGAAAGACTGGGAGGTGAGGTTTAGGTTTATGCAAATTTCAGAAGAATACCTCCTTCAACTTTTTTCTTCCACTCTACCCTAGTCTGTTTAAATTGACTGAGGCATACTCAATATTACACAAATTCCAAACATTAATATTGCAGTTGCTATTTAATTTAATGGAAACATTCTTTGTGACTGAGTACGGCCATAAATCAATGAATTCGGTTAACGTCAGTCTCAAGAAAACCCATCATCCAATCTTTCTACTGCCAAAAATGTTTTACAGTCAGAGTAGCTCTGCAACTGTGTCAATGACTTCCTTCTTGCACATACAAACAGCATGCTTACTCTTATTTTTTGAATAAAAATAGTTGATTAAAGAAGCACATATGATTTAAACAGTATCTGAACAAAAGTCTTTATCAAAAGAAAAAGCAAACCAAAAACTGTCACTGTTCAGAAATAGAACAGAGTAGAACAGAGTAGAGTAGAGCAGAATGGTTCAGGTGGAAAGGACCTTCAAATATCATTGAGTCCAATCGGTTGACCACTTCAGGGCTAATTGAAAGTTAAAGCACATTAATGAGGGCATTGTTCCAACAACTCTTGAACACTGACAGGCATGGGGCATGAACTACTCTAGGAAGCCAATTCCAGTGTTTGACCATCCTCATGGTAAAGAAGTTTTTCTTTATATCTAGTCCGAACTCCCCAGCATAATTTTGTGCCATTCCCACACGTTCTGTCATTGGTGACCAAGGTGAAGAGTCCAGCCCCTCCCTCTCTATTCTCTTTCCTCAGGAAGTTGTGGAGAGCAATGAAGTCACCTCTCAGCTTTCTTTTCTCCAAGTGTCCAACTCAAGTGTTCTTAGCCTCTCCTCACAGGATATGCCTCCCAGCCCTGTTGCCAGCTTTCTTGCTCTTTCATAGGGATGTGAAGTGTGAATTCACAGGGATTGTGAAGACCAGAACTGCATGCAATATCCAAGATGAGGCTGCACCAACACAAAATACGGCAGGAGAATCATTGCTTTTGACTAGCTGGCTATACTGTGTATAATGCACCTCAAAATGTGGTTTGCCCTCTTGGCTGTCTGAGCTCATCACTCGCTCGTGTTCAGCCTGTTGTCAACCAGCACCCTGAGATCCCTTTCTGCTAAGTTGCTCTCCAGCCACTAAGCGACTCCCACTCTGTACCTGGGTCTAGTATTACTCCATCCCAGGTGCAATACTTGGCATCATCCTTTGTTAAACTTCAGGTCCTTGCTAATTGCCCAGTGCTCCGATCTATCTAGATCCCTTTGCAAGGTCTTTCATCTCTCCAGGAGTCAACAGCACCTCCCAGTTTAGTATCATCAGCAAACTTGATGAGGATGCACTCCACTCCTGCATCCGGATCATCGATAAAAATATTAAACACGACTGGCTCTAGAATTGAGCCCTGGGGAACACTGCTGGTACTGTCTACCAGCCAGATGTAGCCCCACTCATACAGACCTTTGAGCTCTACCATCAAGCCAGTTCCTCATCCAGCACAGCGTAACCTTATTCATCACAGAGTTGGACAATTTGTCCAGAAGGATGCCACAAGGAAATGTATCAAAGACCTTACTGAAATCCAGGAAGATTACATCCACTGCTGTCCTTTCATCCACCAAGGATTGACATTGTCACAGAAGGAAATCAAATTACTATGGCAGGACTTTTCATCCATGAACCCATTTTGACTATGCCTTGTAGTAGCTTTGTTCTTTAAATATCCCTTTCAATATCCCCCAGGGCAATCTTTTCCATAACTTTTCCAGGGACTGAGGTTAGACTAATAGGTCTGCAGTTTCCTAGGTCTTCTCTCCCTTTTAGTAGAAGGATATAACATTGGCTAGATTCCAGTCAGCAGGGACCTCCCCAGACTCACATGACCTTTGCTAAATTGTTGAGAAGTCTCCACCTATAACACCCACTAATTCCTTCAGCACTCTGGGGTGGATCTCATCTGGCCCCATGGACTTCTGAATGTTGAGCTGATACAGCTGTTCCCTTACAATTTCAGTCACCACAGATGAGGAATCACTGCTCTCTTAATTATGGTCCTTCAACTCTGAGGTCCATGCAGCCCAAGATGTGCCATTACTGTTAAATACTGAGGCAAAAAAGGCATTAAATGCCTCTTCCTTTTCCTCCTCCTTTCTTGTTAGGTGACCATTCACTCCAAATATTCCTTCGACCTCCTTCTGCTGTTGACACACTTAAAAGAGCCATTTTTGTTGTCTGACACCATGGTGACCAGTGTCAACTCAAACCAGACTTTGTCCTTTCTTGTTTTCCCCCTGTGGACATGTACTGCAGCTCTGCATTTTCCCTGTGAAGCCAGACCTTGCCTTCAGAGTGTCACGAATGAGATTATACACTTCCCTTGTAAGAGGGAAGCAGCACTGTATTTTATTGCTATAAGGCAGTGATTTAACAGAGCTTATGTGACTTAACAAGATTCATGATGGCAAGGTCACTTGATTATGTACTGAAAAGACAACAGGGTCAGCCGAAATTGCTAGAGAGACCCTCCCATCAAGTCACGAGGTTTACAATGGACTCTCTAGCCAATATGTAAGGGATTATATGTGCAATCAATCCTTTATGTCACTCAATACCATATAGCAAGTTAGAAAGCTATTAGCAGATAAGAAGTCTCTCAATCTTGCAAGAAGTAAAGTTTAAAGAAGCTAGCTATTAGTCACTTACTGAGAATATGCTGCAGGTAAGGAATTTCTCCATCTCAAAGAGTAACCTTGAGAGGGGTCCCTGCTCAAGGGAAAGATTCTGGCATGCAGCCCGCTCCCATGTAAGGAGAGCTCAACAGGCTCTGAGCTATCCATTATTTATGGAGTAAGATGATTGACTTCTAGTCATATCTGCATACCAGCCATATTTGGACAGGTAACTAACTCAGATTAGACAACACTGTGGACACCTCTGATATTTGTGCAAGATTAAGAACAATAACTGTTTTAATGTTCTTCAATGTATCTGCAAGCATAATAGTAGTTATTTAGCTGTTCCCAAAAGCACAATTTTACCTTAGGTTTTAAAAAGAATAAGGCAATAACCAAAGTAAATATTGGCTTTCTGTTTCAGAAATAATACAGAAAAGTGACATGAAGAAATATACAAATTTGACATTCTGCTAATTACCTGAACATTTGTAAACTCAATAATCTACTCTCCTTTGTGTAAGGTACAGGATCCCTGAATAATTTAAATAGAAATAGCAGAAGTAATGCAATGTTCCATATTTTAATAGTTCTATGCAATCCTTCAGTATGATCAACTATCCAAAATAATATGTACATTTGCTATATTTTAATGAAGTTTGTCAGAATGAGACTAACACAGAGAAAGCAGCAAACATTGATGTTAATCAGCACTTCTGTATAACTCCCTGTGAGAGAACTTTCATTTCATATGCCGTTCATCTCCACTATTTATTTTCTCTCTTCCTTCTTTCTGCACTGTTTCAGAGGTCCAGCACTGCCACTAGCTCTTAGCGCTCACAACAGATGTTACAGGGCCAGCACACTGACCTAAGACGTTTTCTTTCACTACACTGCGAGAAACAGAAGACCTTGTTTGTCCAGTCATCTGCTGCTGTATGTGACCTGTGTCCTGGTCTTCTTCCTAAACTGACCACGCTTCTTTCCAAATCATTTATTCTTCTCACCTGTACAGCTCCCAAAAAGTTGTTCCAAAGCTTCTTCAATTAAGTGCTCACGAACCTTTATCTAGTTTACAGCTCACTTGAATTCATGCACAATTAAGACATTTTTTTCTGTGCTCAGTGTTACTACCTTCCTATACTGCATTATCACTCTAAACTCCTCTGCCTATATGATGTTGCACTAAGCCTTATTCCGTATGTTTTCTTCATTCTATAAATCACTTTTCTCCCATATATTTATTAAAAAAAAATTTGTTTTACTTATTGGGAAATTCTTTAATCAAATCCCACGTACTGCCTCAGAGATAAACTCTCTGTATGCTGGTATGTGCTGCCTATTCTTAAGACATGGGAAAGACAATTTGCCTGAAAACGTCAGTATGCTGCAAAGCTATGCTAGGGGTAAGAATGAGCAACTGAAATAGATATTTTATAATAGCTACGTTTTAAATCAACTTTAAGTGCATTTTTTGCTTGTATATTGTGGCTATTGTTATTGGAGTAACTAAAGCTTTTAAGAATTTACTGAATACCTCAAATTATATCTAATCTACTTTCCAAATGCCAGCTTCCCTGTCTAATTCAATGAGACTCACCACGAAACTAAAGCAAAAAACTTTTGCTGTATTTTCTCAACACAGTATACAGCAGTATTTGCTTTTTGCTAGAACAAATAATGTGAAAATACTGAGAGGAATTTAATATATGATGTTATTTGCTTTGTCTAGGATTTCTGAAGGAAAAAAACTTGCAGAATTCTAACACAAACTACATGAGACTGCATACAAAATGAGAGACACAGAAGTATCTACAACAGACTGAAATGATGTCTAGGAATACAATGGAATGAAAAAAAAAATGAAAAGTAATCCATAAAGTTGAAAATAGGCTGAGATTAAGAAATGTCACATTGCTTGAAATCCCTGAGGGCAGAGACACAAGGCATTTTATAAAAATGAAGTATTAAGGATAGACAATTTCTACTTCCTTCTGGAATGGATCACGAAAAGAATAGAGTAAAATGAAGCAAGATTTTTCACTCAGAAAAATACTACTTTCTGAGCAAATTTCAGAGAATCAAAGAATCATGTGCCATACACAAGAATTGAGATAGTGCCAGCTAATATAAAAGCAGGTGATACACAATCAAGAGCTGCACATACAGTGATATCAGAACTAGAAGCTGATAAGATAGGTGTTAAATACTCCAGTACATGGTACCTTAATTCAAAAGTTAAAATAAAAATGCTTATCTTCTGTCACATGCATCAACAGGGTAGGAGAACACAACCTCTGAAGTGCAGCCACTGGCAAAGCACTGACAGCTGTACTTCTAAGTACAAAAATGCATCTCTTCCCTACCCTTATCTGGCCACATTACCTCCAAGTACACCAGATACCTGCAACACTGCAGCCCTAAACAAAATGCCAAGTGCCTGTCCGTCCGTACTAACCATACAGTGGAACTGTGTAAGACTTTACACTGGAACAGTGAACTTTAATCTAGAACAGTCCATGGAGGAAAAATGCCCTATGTAAATTTTTTTCAAAATGTCTATACTGGCTTAATGGCATTAACATATTTGTAATGTTTTCCTGATTTAGTAAACCCAATACCATTTTACCAGATGCTAAAGTACATGTTAATCCTCATTTCAATCATGCTATAAAATCAAAACTCATTTTTCCTTTTAATTCACAAAAATGTATTCATAAACACAGCCACCAATGAAAGAATTTTTAATAATTAACTTCATGATGTGTAACAATCAGAATTAGATTCTTAAGCAGAAAAAACAGAGAAGGACATAATAATGTGCACTCAGGTCACTCTTACATCTGGTATCCCTGCTTACAACACAGGCTGATCTAGTCCTGAGAACAACAAAAATCTTTCCTGCAAGTCCATACTGCAAGAACATCCATTGAAACCATTCACTTCAGTAGTATCGGAATTTCCAACTAAACACAATAAAAACAGAACGGTGGGTGACTTACCCCATTTAGAGGAAATGTTTTCCATCCTAGTTCTCCGAGGGCAGTTGTAGTATCAAGCAACACAACTGAAAATGGAAAAAGAGATGGTAAGATTCTGATACTGCTTGGATTAGACATAAACAGAGAGTATAGTATAAGCTAGTATGTACTGAACTAGTCGTATCAGCCAGGTACATCTGCTTAAAACTATAAAGCAATGGAATACTGGAGAATGAATACAAACACAGTCAAAACATTCAAGCTTCTGAGGCTTAGGTTTAATTACCAGAAGATACAATTCATACAAAAACTAAACCTTTTGCAGAAATCATTGCCAAATTACAATACGCTACCGATGATGCTTCATCATTAAGAGGTGCCTGAGTAAGCATGCCTGGTTTTTCAATCCCTTGCCTGGATATCTAGAAAGTCTGCATGTGAACTTAAGCATTAAAGCCAAGAATATAAAGAAAAAGAGAGTTTCAAAAGAAAGATGTCCAAAAAAAGCCATAAACATTCAAGAAATAAATGGAAGTTATTTAACACACAAATTGTATAATGCAGAACACAGGAGGACTAACAACTTCAGAGTTGGTATTTTAGCTGGAATATCACACTGCAGAAAGCTGTTACAATTATTTTGTATAACTTCTGTCATTTTTTTTTTTAATACATGACAGGATGTGCATTATTCTATATTGCAAAATATTTCTGCTCTATTTTAATACGTTAAATTACATTAGCATCATTTTTTCTCTTCCTTTCACTTGTAATGCAAAAATTATACAGAATAGAGCTCATAAAGAAGCTGACTGTAAACTAAACATTTAGCACATGAGACTTCATACCTACATGTACTACTGCCCTCTAATGGAATTGTTTAATCTGACCCTCTAATCTAATTTTAAAAATGTAAATTACAATTTAACGTAAAATTACATATTGCTTAGTGCAGTTGATTTTAATTGTCAAGTCACTATGTTTTGAAGGCTCAGTTCTTGCTTAGAGCCCACAAATTCCCATTCTCCTTCTGACACCTAAATGATGGAGAAAAATTAAGCTATTTGTTTGGAACATGATACCACTTTGCTTACATTTTGGGGTTTTACACTTTTGCACATTATCTTCCACTTCTTATCTGTGCATTGATTGTTTGGACAATAAACTCTACAGCTATCTATAATGTGTCTATAAAGCATTACATCATCAGTAGATGTCAGGTCATGTTTTTTTGCCTTATGGAAAAGACACACTGACACGCAAACTGTTCGGACTTGCCAGCTGGTTAGAGGGAACCTGGACTGACATCTTCCTTTGTCTTTTCTTTAGAGGCAATTAGAGTTCTTCTGTATTTGGCCGTATGTTGACTTTTAACCTCAAACTGAAATAGCCTTATCAGCAAATTTACTGTCAGGTAACAAGCTCAACATTAACCAAATAAATGTTTAATGATTTATCTGAAGAAACTAATGACATTTTAAAAAGACTGTTCCACAAAGGGGAGGATTCTACTCCCCAGTTATTCACAATTTGAACAGTTTATAGAGCTTTGTTAATAATTCAATGATAAATTCAACTTTTTATTTTACATGCTCTATTTTATTTCCAGAAATGGAATTGCTATCTCCTGAGACCATTGCTGCCTTCTGATTGCTTACAAAGCTGTGATTTTACAGTTATCATGGTATTTTCTGCTTCTATCAGGCTACCAAACTCTGGTTTGAGAGTCAGAAAAGCCTCTTCCCATTTGACCTGCTTAGCACCAGTTTCCTCTGTCACTCTTCACGTAACAATGTACAAGGGATATGTCACCTCCAAGAAACTTAAGCCAGTAGGTTCAGACATTTCCCTTTTCATACAGAAGATCAAATGCTCAGCTGGTTTCTGAGAACATTTCAGTTCACTTTAGGAGCTTTTTTTCTTTTCTCCATCTCTCTTCCCTACCTCTTGGGCAAACCAAGTCAACATGGGCTATTTATAAATATACTTGCTTCTCAGCTGAGATTGCATCTTCCTACTTACCAAGTACTATTATGATGATATTTTAATGCTTTAATACACAAATAAATAAATAAATAAATATATTACTGCTAAACCTATAGACCTGCAGGCACAAACTGACTTTTGCTACTAGCAAAGTCAAGGTTTAACTTGTTGATTCACTTTTATGATTTCTGTGGTAGCAGAGCCATGACTTAATAAACATCATTCAGGTACTTAAAACTTATACTTCCAAGGTACAAGGACCTAAATACGGGAAGGAAAACTAATTCATTTCTTCAGTGGATGTTGAATTAATTAATTTATTGCCTGAATTAATCAAGTACTATTTGAAAGCTCAAAGCTATACATTAAAAAAATTAAAAACTGGAGTGAATTCATCACTGATAGTATGCTACATTTACATTTAAATGAGGCACGATTTACCAATATTTCTTGTACATCTTTACAAAATAATCCCCATTAAATAACTAAGTTTTGCTTATATACAACTTTTGATACATTTCACCCACTAAGCATCTTTATTATCACACATGCTCACCTACAGTCACTGAATCTGCTAGAACCTCAAACTGGAGAATTCTAACCAACCAGAATTAAACTGCAGCATATTCAGAGTCAGAAATGAAAGTCGTAAAAATTAAAAGCCCGTCCTTGCAACAGTACTTCTACCAAAAGATGTGATATAATTACCAACCAAAAATGAGCAAACAGTGGAAGATCTAGTAACTAGTAAATGTATGGCAAAGAAATACAAGCCCCCGTAAAGCAGTGAAATCAACAAAAGCAGCTATACAAATGAGGACATGGATAAAGTAATAAAATCCTTACACACTTCAGTGATTTAGAGATATCTACACGATAGGCTTCAGTGTGGGACAGAGATACCCAAGCTAGCTTTAAATGAGGTAATTAAGAAACAGTCTATCCCCAGCAGCACAGACCTGATGGCAGACAAATTTGCACTGCCGGGAAACTTCCAACTCACAGCTCATTGGCAAAAAATTCACTCTGCCAAAAAAGTTCCAGACTAAGAGGAATGCTCACATATATACATCTGAATTAGATAAAGGAATGAGCGTTTCTCTGGCTTTAGAATCATGGAAGTTTCTAAAGAACTGAAAATTCACTTTCACAGAGACTAAAAAGAGATGGTGGATATTACGCTCACGATGCTTAAAATGAGAAAATTCCCTAAACAGTTAATGGAACCAGAAAGCTGTATTTACTGACCCTTGTCCCTGTGTTTACATGTTTATACCCCTTTCTCTGCCATAAAATGTCCCACTCCTCTTAAACAAGACTTCATGCAACAAGGTCATGCTGGACAAGCCATTAGCTGCCAGCATAAGAAAAGTAGATGTCTGGAACTACTGAAGTTAATATTTATGAAAAA
The DNA here is from genome assembly GCA_013396635.1 of Penelope pileata. NCBI lineage: Eukaryota > Metazoa > Chordata > Aves > Galliformes > Cracidae > Penelope > Penelope pileata. The sequence goes on along the minus strand of WBMW01002990.1, from coordinate 660,694 downwards.
GCTATAAATAAAGTGGTTGCAGCTAAGCCATGTTACTGACATTTCTGACACCCACCTCCACCTCTAGGAGCCAGATCTTTCATGTGAGGCAGACTGTAAAACTCGCAGAGTGAAAAAGAGTGAAAGAGTTCTGCCATTACCAAGTCATCTCACAATTCAAAAAGAAGAACCATTAAGAATCTATTTGGATAAAAAGAACTTCAGTTTAGCAGTTGCATGTCATTCCTTAAGTAACCAAGCCAGGAGTGATGTCACTTGGACAACAATAATATACAAACTTAAACATATAAACCTATTGCTAACTGCATACTTCATACATAGAATTTAAGTGTTCAGCTTTGTTTTCCAGTATATTCTTTAATAGATATTACACCATTATAACTCATTATGCCACATCAAGCTCCATTTTCCTTTTTTTTTTAGACATATCTTACACTGCTATTATTAGACTATACAATTGAAATTAATCTTTTTAGAGGTTTTGCCAAGTCCTGAGGGAACTGCTTTATTTAAAATTATGATGAACAGAGCTCTGAGGACTGGCAGTGTGGAATTTTAATTCTGGTTCTGTTCTGAAGATGAACTCTGCAATCTTGTCTGTACAACCAAGGAAAAAGCTTTCTGAACATTCATTTCACCCATTTCTTTTCTTCTCTCTTTACACAGCTCCAGACAGTCTGACCTAACAGTTTTAAACACATAAAGGACTTCAGCTAAATCAGTTCATGGATTCATTATCTGACATCAGAACTGGCCATCAGATCACCTAAATTGACCTCCCACTCATTGTAGACTAATACATCTCATTGGTACCTCTCTACTGGGCTCAGTATTTTATTTTATTTTATTTTATTTTATTTTATTTGCCTGAGCATGTTGTAACAACTTGCTCAGCCTGACAGTACAATCTCTCTAGCTATCATCCTTTCAGCGAGTTGGCCAGCAAGCCAATGCCAGCCTCATGGATGGAGGATGTCTCTGCCAGGCAGTGTAAAACATGCACAAAAAGCAGATGGAAAGTTTCACTATCTTCTAGAAGGGCAATCATTACTGATTATATCCTGAGATAGGCAAAACAGGCACTTTTTTTGCCTCTGAAAACTTACTTATCAACCATAACCAGTTTACAGGATGTACATTCGGAGCTTATCAAGTCTCTCACTTCCAGCCCCCAATACAGTTGTTATGGCTCTCTTCTGAAGTGACTGCACCTTTTTGTTTTTTTTCCCCAGTTTTTATGGCTTTTCTTTCAATTTTTTGAAACAAGGATCATCTAAAGTATTCTAAAATCATTCTTTCTAACAGCACTCATTAAGATAAAGAACCTTCCCCATTTTCAGAATCTGCTTATATATCCCGGGTCACATTAGCCCATTTTTTACTGCAGCACAGCACTGATAGGCAGTTTTTAATCTATCAAGATCACTGTCCTTTACCGAACCACTGCTTTTCACCATTATTTTTCAATTTGGGTTTCATTTTTCCTTCTTGAATGTAGAAAGACCCATTTGTTTATATTAAAACAAGTTTTGCTTTTAAGGGCTGACCTTTACTATGTGTTACAGGCTGTTTCCTGTCTGCACATCCTCTTTGTTTATTTACTTACTACCCTACTACTCTTTTTGTCAGCTGCTGACTTAATCGTTATTCCCATGTTACTAATGAACAGTGTTGACCAGTCTGAATTTTGAATTGTGTATAAGGAATATCTAAAATTCTGTGATTTACCAGCCACTGAAAATTACTTTAAGGTTTCTTAGATGCCTATTTATTAAATCCATGTACTAAAACCTTTGGGAAGGTTTCTACCATCAGAATACCTCATGGTATTTTGCCATACTTTACAAAAACCAAACGTATTACCTCTGGTGTGTCTCCTTGAGGAGCAAGGAAAGAAAAGATAAGCAATATGCAAGTTATCTTTGGCAATTAGCACATAATCAACCGAGAAAAATGTTGTTAATTGTTTTGGTTTTGACCAGTCCTGTTTTCTATAAAACAAATGAACTGGCATTCATTCCAAATATATCAATCGAGTCCTTTTCCAGCATTTCCATTATTTTGCATGCCATAGCTATCTGTTTTAGGCAAGATTAATGAGCTGCATTAATAAAGGACTTGGAGCCCCCATCTAGATAGCAATTTTGCAGAAAAAGAATATGGGGTCATTGCAAATCACACAGTAAACAACGTATCAGCAATGTTGCGTGACTGAGATAAATAAACAGGATTACAGCCCGTGAAAAATACAAAGTAATCCTTCCCCTCTCTTCACCACTTGCAAGCCTTTTGTAAGGGAGTTTGTGTGTCCCGCTTTCAATGCCTTACTTCAAGAAATACAGGGATCAGTTGCCAAGAGAGCACTGGAGAGCACCAGGAACAACCAGATCTCTTAGCAAGGCTGTGCTCTGGAAAGCCCTGACTGCACTGAAGTCCTGCACCTTGAAGGCTAAATTAGAGGGGTTTCCCAGTCACAGTCCTCAAGTGTATCAGTGGCAGTTTAAGCCAAAGAAAATGAAATGTTCTCTTTACTAAAGGCCAATACAGCAGAAGGGATTTAAATTACAGGAAAGAGTTTTATGTTAGACTTCAGGAAAACCCTTACTATTCCTACAGTTGTAAAGAAGAGGGATAAGCTGAGACTAATTGGGAAGTTGGAGAATCTTCAGGATAGAAGGCTTCTAAAACAGGTTAAATACTGGTTTCTGCATAAGCTCACATTGCCTTAGGGCACAAGGAGGAAGCTAAATGACTTCTCAAATCCTCTCCAGCACTGATTTTTATAAAAATCTAGTTTCCTGGTTAATGGTGCTTCCCTTTTCTTTTCAAACTAGTACTCTAACACCTACACTTTTCTAATACTCTTAAATTCCCTTTATCCCCAAACTCATTAAATTTACCATTAGTTGCCCAGAGATCTCCTCAGCCAATTCTTCCAGGACTCTTGGAAGAGAATTTTCTATGCTAGATGAGGAGTACTTCACATTTTTTCATATAATGTGAATAAATTACTAATTTCTAAATTTCTCAAATCTGAGTACCTTATTTTTTTCATTTCTTTCTAAAAATAGTCCAATACTACTCAAATATTTTTATCCACAATGAATTCCCTTTATCTTGAGCATTTTGAGAAACCAGCTTTTACCTAATACACTTAGTTTTAAGTTTCCTACACTTTCTGATGACTATTGATCTCCACGTTTCTTTTTTTCTATTAGTTATTACAAATGCTTTTATTTCTGATTTCTGTTTTCATGCTACTTCTACAGTATACTGAGCTGTTATCCAAAACTGGCCTTTACCATTTATCAGAAATTTCACAATCAAGAATCTTTAAAAGCAATTTTCACTTTGACCTTTTTCCTTTTCACATTTACACATACACACAGAATACAGTTAGAATTCTCCTGTAATGAATGTGAACGAGCCAGGACCATTTTTCATGAACAAAGACCAGCACCTCATTACTGATAAATTCACCTTCCCAACCCAATAAGTTATTAGAATGGGTGAAATATTTCTTTATATTAAACAACTCTTCTTTAACTTGGTGACATTTTACTCCTAGTTACATGAGGTCTCCAGGGAGTGTCTTCAAAAACTAATTCCCTCACAACACCGTTTTTCTTTCCATATATTCCATACGGATGTTTAAGGAATAACTGTTTTCTAAATTGATTCAGTTATCTGTTTCAGTGTCACTGTTCCCTACTATTATCTGGATACACGTAATTTCAAACCCTGTGGCTTTGTGCTAACAATATTAAAACAAACAGTAGGTCTTTTGCATAAAATCCTGCTACCCACCTTTTTTGTTCAACCTTATTTCCAAGAGAACCTTATTACCTATTTCCTAGCAAGACCATTTTTTAATGAAATTAAAATATATTCTCTTTGCTGTATAATTTTATGTTTTCCTACACTTTCAAAGTGCTGCTCCTACTTCAGAGCCAAAATAATTATCTTCTCTGTACCTTATGTGAAAACATGCACGTACTCCTGAGACGAGAAGGCTGCTCCATCTCTCATGAGAATGCAAGCAAACATTTTTCATATTAAAGGCTCCAGTTTTACTTTATCCTTTTTCATACTGTCTTTCTTCCATTCATCGTGAATTCCTTTCTTTCAATGTTGTATTGTTATTAGTATTGCCATCCACTGCAGAACCCTCAGTTATGCAGACCACTCCAAAAGTAATGCCTCCTATTTATTTGCATGGAAACTACAACAGCTACAAAGAGCACAATATCACTATTTGATAAAGCAAATTAGCAAATTGTCAGCAACAAAACACTCTTTTTCAATATACGCCATCATTAGCTACGCATTTTCACCAGCAATGAACAAGAGTCTGCATGCCATGCTCATAAAAATCTGCATGGCCATCAGGAACGTGGCTTGTCTTTTGTGTCTTTCATGTCACTGTCACCACTGCTGAAACGCACCATCATCACCTCACTGTGCTCACATTCACTGCTTGGTCTCCAGAAACGTTCAGCAAGTGTCAATGAATGTCAATGGGTGCCATTTTGTCCACATAGAGGAATTTGATTTCACCCCTTTGCTTCATCTGCACTCCCATGTCAGACGCCATTTTGCAGAGTGCCCCTCTGCTGCCATCTGTCGTACGGCAACAAAATTGAATGGAATATTGGTGGGAAGGTTCAACCTCTACTGCCATACCACCAACATCCGCCTCTGACGTTGTGCGCAACATAATAGCAGGCATAGTTTTCAAAGCAGCCCTCATACAGATCCTTCTCTGGAGATATACAAGACCCGTCTGGACGCAAACCCGTGCAACCCACTGCAGGGAACTTGTTTTAGCAGGGGGTTGGACTTGATGATCTCCAGAGGTCCCTTCCAGCCCCTGAGATTCTGTGACTGTGATTCTATAGCCTCACCAGATTAAGTGCTAAACAGAAAAAGCGAGATGAAGCTCTGATTTAGTCTCTTTTTGTTCTTTGTTGGTGGAAAATGGTGTTGATTTCGGATTACGGATTGCAAATTTTTATGTGACAGTGCCATATAAATAAGCAAGATAAATAAACCAAATTCTTTACTTCATTCTTGATACCTAAAATTGCAAGATACCAAGCTGAGAGATGTAATTTACATAATTTTTTAAAATGAAAGAGTGTCTTGTACCTACTGAGAGAACTGATGGAGGCAGAGGCAATTGATTCCAGCTGTATCTTTGGTACTATTATTCTATATACTGTCAAACCCCTGAAGCTAGTGAAATGGAAGCAGCAACTAACCTTGGAATGACACGGTATTTCATTTGAACAATTAAGTGGATGAGACATTTAAGACCAAAGCTGATTATTATACTCATTTCACATAACATTTGCAAGCCTATGCGATCTCTTCTGCTTGCAATTCATTTGCCAAATACTTATTTTTTCAACTCCATATGTTTTTCAACATTCAGAGAAACAAGCCACTTCCTTCACAAACCATGTGGATTTTTCTGTTTGTTATTCATGCTATGTAATTAATCTCTGATTGCATCATCACATTACAAGAATGAAGCATAAACATAATACATGATGATATTTGGAAAGGGTGCTGTAAGAACATCCACATAGCCTACACCTGTGAGAATAAAAATGCAATTTTACAAATATTTCTACATAACAAGTTCAGACATAACGGGATGAAAAAATACTCAGATTCTGAATGTGTTTCTCAATTAAAAAAAAAAAGTTAAATCTGAGTTAAAACCAGAAATACTTGACGCTCAAAAATACTGGACACTACAAGCACGCCTAATTCGTTTTATGAATTCTATAGCACCAACTAATTTAGACATTTATCTTTTATCATTGTCTTCTTTGACTTTGTAAATGCTCTACTTCATGTCAATATTTTCTTTACCTGGAAATGACTTCAGAAATTATCACTGCAAATTTTGATGGATAGTTGGAAAAGTCTACCCTTTGGAGAGAGCCCTTGGCTTTCATATTTGGGGAACAACAGACAGCGGTCCTTATGTGTTATTTGAATAAAAAGACTGTAATTAGAACATACAGTCAGCTTGCTGTCTATTACATTTACTGTGCATTATTTTTAGTATTTCAATGCCTACCTTTCTGAAAGCAAGACAGTAGATTTTTTAAAAAGTGACAAGTCTGTGGCTACAAGCTGCCAAGCTTTAAGCTAAATTTAAGATATAAAATAACCTAACACAAACATTTCTTATTTTAACAATAGCACTTTACTTCCTTCATAATGCCACTTTGTCATGAAATAAACAATTGTAACACCTCTAACACTTATCAGAATGCTCTGATAAGCAATTATGATTTATAATTTATAACCTGTATATAGCCTGTTAAACATACCTATATCTCGTCATACCTCTACTTAATATGACATAATTGAAGCTTGTATTTTATTTATGTTTTTATTTTAGGATCAGGAAATATTTTAAATACTGGACAAATTTTAAAAACTTTTATAAACATGGAGCTTAAGACACTGTAAGATAGATGGAATTGTTTTCAAGAAACGAGAATCTTTACACTCAAATCAAATAATAGTAAAATTGTATGTTCACTTTTCCATCATTTTTTCCATAATTTTTGTAGTCTGTTTTAAACAGCATTAAAATTATGTAAATAGTGCTCAAATGCTTAAGTTAAAAAAACAAAACAAAACAAAACAAACAAAAAAAACCCACAAATCCAGAAACTACGGATTAATTCTGCTATTAGTCAATTGTCCAGAAACGATGGATTAATTCTGATATTAGTCAATTATGCCTAACTGCTTTTGTTTAAATGAGGGTTGTTTCTGCTTAGACATCATATACCAGGTAGAGTTCATTCCTGAATTAGTCTCAGTCCAATTAAAATAGAGAATATTTGACCAACCATTAACCTTTACAATTATTTGAGCCAAGGAAAGGTATGAAATCTTTGTAGCAGCTTTTTCTACAAAGCATCTTGTGGGAGCTCTCTCACATACAAAAAAAATGAATAATCAGGAGAATGAAGAAAAGAGAAATGACCTTTCCTTCTGTTTTGTAACAACTCAGAGGAGCCCCTCTGCACAATGACCTACAGCAGGAGTTCCTTGCTGTACAGTCCAACTAGAGATTGTGTCACCTCCATGCTGAGGCAACAGTCCACACTACAGTGTTTTTTCTGCATATGTATGTATGACTGCTACAATACTGAAAGTCTCTCTCAAGCAACTTATAAGGGACAAAAGCTTCTAAATGGATCTTCTACTAAAAGGCATTGACTTTCAATATCAGAGTGCTTGCTGCCTTATCACACACCATCTGTCCACACTAATAATGCAGACAAACATTCCAAAGAAAGAGGAGCAATTAAACAATTCATCAATCATGGGCACATAACACCACTCAATAGAAGATGCAGACTTCCCCAGTAATGTGGGTTCCACATTTCATTTCATGAACACAGTGTAGATCTGGGGGCGTCATCCTGACACATTCATGGGCACCAAAGGAACCAAGCAAGCAGAAAGTGTATCTGGTGTGCTGAAACAGAAAAATTTCAGAGCAGAAATTGTTGTGTGGGATAACAGTTACAATCCCAAATTATACACAGTTAGATCCTAACTATGCATTTTACTTCTTGACAAGTCATTTTGCCCTAAGACAACTGTAAACATTATCTATTTTGAGGTCTAACATACGTTCTTGCTTCTCCAACAAGAGTCCTATCCACAAGTACAGGAAAAAATAAAATTACTGAGGTAAAGAGAAAGCATATGCACATTTAGAAAAAATGAGTTTACCTCAGAAACAGATGAATACCCAACTTTTCCTCAGGTAACTGTGAAATGGAGACCAAATAGGTAATATCCTACTTCTCCCAGCCTATAATACAGATTTTTCCCAAGAGCACTGCGTCACAGTGATTTCAAAGTGATTTATTTGAACATTGCACTGCCTAACAGGGGAATAAGGCAGGAGGAGGTTCTCAAATCCCCAGATCAGCCAAAAGGGACTAATTCCTACATTTGTAATGCAACAGAAAGGGCTGAGTGCCGCATTGTCAGCCCTGCAGGACAGGCAGCAAAAACAGAATTGAAGAATAAGTCCTGACTGGTAGAAGCTGACTGCTGTACTTTAATGGAGTCTCACATGGGAAAAAAAAAGATTTTTCAGGTATCAGGGTAAACGGTGTAATCTTAACCATTGACTTAGCTTTCATTTCTGAAACATTCCTATTCAGTAGGGATTCCTGCTAAAATGAAGTGAGATAAATTAATATGGTACACAGGTCCAGAAAATAATATCAGAGCTGGCTTATGTCACTTACCTATATTATTTTTCTAAGTTCTCAGTTTCATCTGTGAGAAACATGGAGGTCAAGAACCAACCCTGATAAAAACAGGAGTCACAAAATTATGATAAGAGCCCATATAGCAATTTTCACTCTGACTTGAAAAAGCTAGTTTATATTCAATTCACCACCATGATCATGTCAACAGTAGATTACTGGACAGATTTTTCTAAATGAACATGAATACCTGACAGTTTTATCAGCTATGTTTATTAACCTGAGTGCATCTTCATTAGGGAAATTAGAAACAAGTGAAATTCAGGCAAACGGATTTCTCTTTCTTTGCAATGATAAAGTACAAATGAGCTGTGTGCTGAAGTCAATCTTATTAGGCTGGGACTTGGTCTGTGGAGTCATGACACTAGATCTAACATTTTCCACTTTACTGTTAGCTTTTTTTGTTCTGCATTCTTACAAGCATTTGCTTTTACGTCTTTTACTATACTAACATTTTTGGAGTGATGATAACACAAACAAAAAGGTTACACGGCAACAATNAAAAAAAAAAAAAACATGCAAAAGGTTTTGGAGAAGTACAGCAACACATAACTGTCAGTCAGACCAGTTGTGAAGTCAATACTTTCATAGTTATTGTTTCTATACCCTACACTTCTTGGGATTTCCCCCTTTAAGCAGTACAGAAACTCCCCACAGGAGTTCACTGAGATAATCAAAGCTACCTTGTTCAAGTGTTCCTTCTCCCACTGCACTGATCCAAAGACCCAGCCCCCCTACTGGTAAAGCATAAAATAGTATTGCAAGGGTTTGTTCTCTCTGCCCCATGCAAAACTGGAGAGATTGATACAGAGGCATGACCTGTCTCTTTTTCACGTGGTGTGAGAACTAAAACCAACACAGACCTTTTCCTTTTAAATAAAGATGGCTGGAGAACAACAGCTAATGAAGTGATAGCCAGTGACTGGGAAGGTAAATGGTCACTGCTTACTCAAGTAGTTAATAAACATGATGAAAAGTGAGCTGTTCGTCACTCTGAAAAACAAAACAGGCAGATGTTAGGAGAGCTACAAAGGCAGAAGCAACTAAAGAGAGCTCGTGCTTGACTCACAGCATGGCCCCATGAAGAACTGTTTGAGCACCTCTAACTCAAGAACTGAGGCAAGGCCCAGTTCAGTCCTTTGGGAAGGGCCTTTGGGGGTACGTATTCCCACAGGTGTAGCCAGGGTCACAGAGCATGCTGCTCCCAACAGCTGAGAGCAGGAACCAGAAGGCTGAAGCTCTGACCTATGGACAAATCAAATGTGGGAAGAGCAGCTGTAAAGCATGCAGGCAGGCATTTCTGTGGCCATGAGATGTAGAATTGGCCTCAGGAGCAAAAGTGGAGGCACAGATCTGTCCCCTGAAGCCAAAAGCTCTTTACTATGCTGTCTTCCACTAATTCTGTAGTTCAGCATAGCTTCTTAACTGTAGGCTGTTAAATCAGAGTTTACCTATATTTAGTCAATATTTTTATGTCACAAATAGGCGTAATTCCTCTTTTGCAGGCAGAAAAGTTACGATACAGAAATCAAAGAGCTCATGTAGCCCATAAATGGCAGATCTATCTCTGAAGTACTTATAAGACATCTAAATGTGGTGCTTAGGGACATGGTTTCTTAGTAGAGTTGGCAGTGCAAGGTTAATGGCTGGACTTGATCTTAGTCTTTTCCAATCGACATGATTCTATGATTCTATTTGTTACTCCACTTTTGCAAGCTAACAACGTGTGCATGAAGTGGCATTGATAGTGGAAAAGCATATCCGCCCATATGAGGCATAAGGATGAGGATTAAACATGAGGTTTAATCCTCATGTGTTGCAGTTTGAATTCCCAACAGAAATTTATCCACGAGTCACATAAATGAGCCTCCAGAAGTGACAGGATATTATTATGATCCACTGAAGATCTACGGCAATGTCACAAGCATGGTGTAGTTAGAATTTCATGCTCAAATACAAGGGCATGCTGCCTGACCACCTTAATGACCTAAGAAAACGGGAGACATACAAAGGACTAGGGAGAGCTATAAGTTTATATGTGCATTTTTTTATGCTTGTTAAAAGTGATGTAGTTAGTAATGGCTTTAACTGTCAGCGGTTAAGGCAAGCCATCACTAGAGACACCACCTCTGGGAATATCAAAGCAGTAGTAGTCATGACTTTCAAAAGTGTCAGTCTCACAAGTAAAATGATCAAATTGCCTCCCTTGATTTCTGAAGTGGCATCTCATTTGCTTAGTAAGTTACCCACTTCGAAAGTGAAAGGTTTACTACAGCAGGCCTTATGACTGTATTGTACTAGACATAAAGAAAAAGAGTCTAGAAGTTTCGAACTATGAAAAAACCTTCCAAAAATGAGCTCAAAAGGCAACTCAGAAAACAGGAAGTTAACATTTGGCTATATTAAATAGCCTTTTTGAATGCAGAGCCTCAAAAAATATACCAAAGTAAATAAAACTTATTAGAAAGAGGAGTCATTCCACTCATGACAAATATTCCCAGAGATATCCTAGGTTTATATTCATGATGATAAAATGTTTCCTATCTCCTTTGATTAAATACCCACACAGCCAGTCAGTTTAATGTTTTTCAGCTTTGTAATTCTCCCTTTTACTGAGTCAGTCTGTCACTTTTTCCACTAGCTCTTCATTTATAATTTATGGTGTCAAGCACCAAGCTTTCACAGCATGAACATTTTACAGGTGCTAGGTCAGGCTGTCAAACTAAAGTACATGCTAATAATTGGTAGTTTTGAAAATCTTGGTCTCTTTACTTGCAGTAGAACATCAGCATGAAGACTCAATTGTTTTTACAAAATAATCAGGTTTGCAATACTTCTAATGCTATCAGCAAATAAATATACAACATCCTGTCATTTACTTGACAGAAAATAAGTTTTGACTATCTAACCAAAAATCAAATTGCTTTAAAAGATTGGACAGCATGGAAGTTTTCATCTCTACTACATTCAGACTCTAAGCTTTGAGTGATATACTTTTAATGCACATACACAGACACTAAGATTTCAAAGATAACTGAAGGGCATAAAATAGATCTGAGAATGTCATCATTCATGTAGTAAGCTTTTATGCCTGACCTGTTGAATAAGTGGTCTCATATTCATCAGTACATAGCTACAGCCTTCTTTTTCTTTTGCGACTATATGATGGTCAAATTGGAGAAATTAAACTTTTTTTTCTGATTTCATGTTAAGAATAGGAAGTAAAAAGACCGCTTTCCCATAATACTTTTGGAATTCTTTTGAATTTTCTGGAGTGTGGGAATGATATGAACATGGTGCAGGGAATACTTTTCAATATGTCTTTTCCTACTCCACAGCTCTTTAAACTTAAATCCAGCAGAAAAAAAAGTGTCGTAACCTAACAGTGTAATACTTTTCTAAAAATAATTAAAGCAAACAAACTGACTGCTGAAACAGTGTAAAGCAAAACCAGTCATTTCTGCTATGGCTGAAAACAGCCTGTTTTGTAACAAGGGGTAGCCATGTGTAACACACATGAGCGTGGAAAGAATTTGTGAGACTTCCACTGACCTGAAATGAACACATCTGGGGCATGGTGATTTGGCAGGTACAGCATTGCATCGCTGCTCCTGGAAATGAAGTAGTGCTCTTCCACTGACTTAGTTCAAAGCGCTGCTTTGAAGGGCTGCTTGAGACTTAAGTGCCTGTTAGATATCCCAGGGATGCAAGGGGAATGTCATTGAGGATACCTGAGTGCTGCCAGGAGACTCTGAAGGCAATGCCAAATATAGACTGTACATAGACTACATCCAGTTACTTCAGAATATGAGAACCTTTATATTTGAATGACTATCACAAAGGTAAACTGTGAATTAAAATACGCTTTATATCATTTTTCTTTAAGTTTTTTTCTTCTCTTTTGCCATTCTGTCTGAAATGTTTGAACCTAGAAAATGAGAGAAGGGTAAAAATAGCATCGTGATTGTGGAGATGCATTACTCTTAGAGGAAAAATAGGGAATAATTTATTAATCCTTCTTTGCTCATAACTGAAGACTAAAATACAGTGAAAACACTCCTAGTTTATTTGGGAGGGCTATCCAGTACATCTATGTAAACAGTATATTTATCTATGATCTAGTGTGAAAAAGTTTTACCAACAAAACAAAGACCCACGCCTGAAAAATTACTACTGTCTCTGCACTTCTTCCCAAAAAAGTTCTTTACACGTGAATACTTTGAAAAGCATGTGAAGAATGCACTTTATGCTACTTCTCGACGATACTCTTTAGCTCATGCTAAAGGAGACAGGATAAGAATCACCCAGTCTGGCTCTGCCACCCAAACACAGATTTACTGCACCTCTTTTGTCGTCATGCAGGTTTTACAGAGCAGATGATTCAATCGCTCTGCCTTCCCCACAAAGGTCCCTCCTTTAAGGGTAGTGTCTCTACCTGCATAGTCAGTCAGAGTCTAATTGGGACTCCAGTGGATTTGGAAGTAAAGCCAGAGAAATGGAGTAGAGCATTACCTGCAAAAGATGCAAACAGCAAACTAGCTAGGAGGAACAAGTACTGAGGAAAGACAGAAAATCAGTTGTCTGTGGCAGACAGAACGAACTCTAAAACTGAGGATGAGTTTGTGAAGGACAGGTATTTTTACTGAAAGGCACAGTGAGTGGAATTGAGTGATCCCCCCCAATGAAAGGGGAATGCTATGGGAATAGCAGTTTGATGAAAGTGGTTAAGGACCAAAAGACTAATGACATCTACAAAGCAGAGAAGGGATTGAGTGGGTGGACTAGAACAGTCAGACAATGGATTCTGCTGGAGCATAATGTGAATTGATGGTGCTAAAAGGACATGTAGTCTTATGGAATTGGCAGTAAAGCTTAAGAGAGGCCAAAGATATATTGAGGAATCTGAGGGAGAAATGGCTCACCTGAAAACACGTTTGTATGGGAAGACTTGGTGGAAAGGAAAAACAAAAATCAGTTACATTGAACAGCAAAAAAATAACTCACAGCAGAATTGCAGCTGTAGGAAAATGTGGATTGGATACTGTTATACAGTCAGGAAATGCACTGAGAAGTGATAATGGATAGCTCAGCTGTGTGGGAAGATGACAAACATTGGCTGTGTTAAAAAGAAACATGTTTATTAAAAACAAAACAAAACAAATGATGTACAAGTTGGAAAGAGGAGGCAGCTAAGAGATTTTGCACGTATTTGCTTTCATTAAGGCGACTTGTCATCAGAATTGTATCTAAAATCCAAAATATATCATCAGTAACTGACTTGTCCAAAATTTTAAATCATAGTCTTTCAAAATATGGCAATTTACAGGACATATTAAAATTAAGACAACTGAAGCTGTCTTCATTTCTATTGCAGGCTGTATGACAAATGCCGTCTGCAAGAAACAAGGTTTCATTTTCAGTAATGATAGAGTAATTCTGAAGTAAATACGGTATCCTCAGTAGATTTAACAGATTAATTTAAGGCAGTTGAAACTAAGAATGGTTTCTGGCTCAATGTTTTTTGTTACTTACATTTTTCTCTACCTATAAATACCTATATAAATAAATACTTTTATAGGTATTTTTTCTCTACCTATAAAAAAGATGAGTGAGAGTATAACAAGGATTAAATACAGAATGAGACAGAGAGAATCAGTGTTCAAAGGAAATGTATTAGGATGGTGAGGCTTAATCCAGTAGGCAGCTCAGCCTACTGGGACGCTCGCTACATGGACACTCACTCACTCTCCCCAGGTGGGCTATGGGAGAGTATCAAGAAGGCAAAAGTGCAAGAACTCATGGGTTGAGACAAAAATAATCCACTAGGTAAAGCAAAAGCCACGTGTGTGAACAAAGCAAAACAAGGAATTAATTCGTTGCTTCCCACCAGCAGACAGGTGTTCAGCCACTCCAAGGAAAGCATAGCAGTTTCTTGGGAAGACAAACACCATTACTCCAAATGTCCCCACCCACCTTCCTTCTTCTATCTCCTGATTTTTATTGCCAAGCATGACACCATATGGTGGGGGACATCCCTTCGGCCAGTCTAGGTGTACTGCTCTGGCTGCATCCACTCCCAGCTCCTTGTGCACCCTCCGTTCCTCGCTGTCAGGGCAGCACGAGGAGCAGAAAAGTCCTTGGCTCTCTGCAAGCACTGCTCTGCAACAACTAAAACATCTGTGTGATGTCACCCCTATTTTCATCAAAAATTCAAAACACAGCATCATACAAGCCTCTACAAAGAAAATTAACTCTATCCCAGCCAAAACTATGACAGATGAAAACTAAATTCACAACAGTTGTTAAAAAAAAAAAAAAAAGATAAAAGGAGATAATACCTAAAATTAAATACAGATTTATTACACATATTTCATATTTCATAAATCCACATTTATCTAAGGCCTTTCTTTTCTTGGAAGAGCTAGTTACCACAGCATCTGAGCAATTTGAAAACACAGTACAAGTTGCGCTCCCTTCTCCACCTGTTCAAAGTCATGCTCAGGCTACAAATGTAACAGTCTCATGGCAAGTTTCTCTACTCGCTACATGAATGCAATTATTGTTTAACATTGTTTCCCACCAACAATAATGAATGCCTTGATGAGAATCTCAGTATGCTTTTTTGATTGTCCACAGTCCCTTCATTTCCTATGCTTACTCTCAATCAGAACAAGTGATTTAAATCTCATATTTAATTTAAAACAGATGAAGGGGGAATATAAGATGTTTCATTCATGTAAACGCAAATTTATAACAATGAATATTATCTTTTATATTGCTATACAGCTTAATTTATTTCATCTAAGAGCAATAAAACAGAGAAAGTATTGAGTGATCCTAATAGCCAAGAGGAATCAAATTATGGAAGAAAAAGCTGACACCTGAATTATAATGCATTAAGGTAAAATTACAGCTGAATTTGAGGATAATTTCATTCAATTTGACTTTGAGAATGCAGTAGGTTTTTCAGGCATATTTCAGAATTATCCAGACAGAAAAGTGTTTTCAAACTAGAAAAATCATGAAATACAATTTGTTTTTATAGCTATTATTAAATTACTATTTGTGTGGCAACATCATATTAATAGTGAATATTCTAGCTTATCATGTACATTTTATTGTATAAATGTCAGAAATAAATCTGAGTTAGGAAGCTGAAATAAGCCGTAAAAGCATTTTAGCTGCTTTAAGTAGAGAGCAGAAGAGGTGAGAAGGTACATAAAAGGCATGACTTGAGACAGACAGTATTTAACTGTGCAATTCCTACTCAATTCCTGAAAGATTAATCATGAGACAGATCTTATACAACGTTTAAATAATGTCCTTGGCCAAAGTAGGTTTGTTCTAATGAGACTTTTTCATAGGAATGGTGAGAGGCACAGCAAACGCAACTGAAGGCTGGAACATTTTGTAGGGAGCCATGGGAAGTGAAGGAACAATTATTTGCGTCTGAGATAATAAAAAAGGGAGGACATTAAATACAAACAGTAAGACGATCCAAAAGGAGCTAAATATATATATATGCACACAAGTCGCTCCAAAAGTAATGCCTCCTGGTTGTTTCTATGGAAACTACAACAGATACAAACAGCACAATAACACCATTTCATAGAGAAAATTCTCAGCTACAAAACACTCTTTTTCAACATAGTCACCACCATTAGCTGTGCATTTTTGTCAGTGATGAACAGGCATGCCACGCTTGTAAGAACCTGCACTAGCAGAGGTGATCCACTGAGTCACAGCTGCTATGACAGCACCGTTGCTAGGAAAATGTTGCCCATGCAGTCCAGCTTTCACTGCGCTCACATCCACTGCTTGGTCTCCAGAAACGTTCAGCAAGCGTCAATGAATGTCAGTGGGTGCCACTTTTTCCTCATGGAGGAATTCAGTTCCACCCCTTTGCTCCATCCGCACTCCCATGTCAGACACCATTGTGTCAGAGTGTCCCTCTGCTGCCATCTGTCACAGGGCAACAACATGGAACGGGATATTGGTGGGAAGGTTCAACCTCTGCTGCCATACCACCAACATCTGCCTCTGATGTTGTGGGCCAATATAATAAAATAGGAGGCTTTACTTCCAGAGCAGCCTTCATGTTTATATAAGGTGGGAGCTCAGCAGCAAACAGAGAAAATTAAGACCTGCACCTGTTAGCTGGTGACAAGACAAACAAGGCACTGTCAAATGGCATGGAAATGAAGAAGACAAATTTCATCACACAAAGTGCTAGGTATTTCCAATTAAAATATTACTGTTGCACAAATTATCAGTAAAATCTCACCTACAAAACCACACACACTTCCGGCCACATTTTTTCAAGAACAAATGAATTAAACAGTTAAGAACAGGCAAAGGCAACAGTAAGTGTAACAACGCCAGCACAGAAATAAACAAGCGCTATCTGCTAGGAAGTGCAGTTTACAAATACATTTTATGAACCCTCCAAGAAGTGTAACGAGGGAACATCAATTAACTAGATTTAAGACAAAAACTAATCAATTCTTCATACAGAATCATATGAAGCATTTGCTAGTTATAACGGACCTCCTTTCCAATCCTGTGTTCCAGTTCCAGTCAACAGAGATACTCCATGCTGAGTGTAAACACTCTTAGCACGTATCACTAATGCAAATACTATTTTCTCTGTCAAGAACAATTTTAAAAAAAAATAAAAAACCTTTCAATGCCAGTAACATTACAGCAAATTTTCTTCCTCACCTCCAAGGAAATTAAGCCAGTTGCTAGACGATAAACTGACTCTTCTAGTACTGATTTCCTTTCCTACCTTCAATGTTGTCAGCAACTTCTCCCCCTCACCCCATTTCCCTTTTGGAACACAGTCACAAGTACTTAAATAATACTTGAACCTTCTTCATAGAGTTACAATATAGACCTTTCTGAACTACTGCATATACCTTTAACATAAGTCTCCAAAGGACGTAACCCACATTATGGACTGATAGTCTGTAAAACTGAATTTTATGAACTGTAGCAATTTTGAGCAATAAAAATTGAATGAATGAACTGAAGTTCATGACATTTCTTCCCCACCCTACACTGGAATAGCTCCCCCCACATTTTTTTTTTTTTTTTTTCCTCTAATAACACTTTTAAAAACAGCTAGAACTTGCTTGGAGTCTACAAACCAGTATGACTACACCCGAATATGACACATTATTGAACATATGATTCCCCCCCCCCAGAAAAACTAAACCCAAAACTTTGTAAATTGGAATATTCATATATGAGAGAGTCCAAAGAACTCGATTTTTCATTTCTTTCCTCGTTCCTATTTTCTTCTCTCTTTTCAGAAACGTACTATTCCATCTCAAAATTTGAAAAACAATAGCCCACTGCTATTTTAGGAGCTTTAGTCTTAAGTTTTATCATTTTACTGCAATAAATCACAAGAATCATAGAATTGTAGAGGTTGGAAGGGACCTCTGGAGATCATCGAGTCCAACCCCCGGCTAAAGCAGGTCCCCTACAGTAGGTTGCAAATGAAAATCATCCTTACCGCTGCATAAGTATGTTTACTTTTGCTCAAAGAAAACTACCTCCATGAAGCTCACCAACAACAATCTTACTTTACTCATAAAGCATTTAATATGAAGACAGTTTCTTAAAAATTTTCCATAGTTTTCTCTTAGTTTAAACCAGATCAAAAACCTTTCAACACGTTCCATGTGGTAATGACCCTAAAATTCAAACACTGAAAGCAATTTTTTTCTGAATAACTGTGAGGACAACATGAGCCCATACCTGGCAACTCAAAGAATCAGGTCATTTGGACAATGTATTCACTGAATTTGGTGTAATCAGATCTCATTTGGACATGACATCACTGGATATCAGAAAAGAAAGAATTCCTTTGGTCAAAGAGTCAAGAATCCACAATCACAGCTAAATGTTAAAACACATGCAAAAATCAATCAAACAAAAAGTTTCTTAAATCCCCAACCAGAAACTGCTTTGGCAGTTTCATCTGCTCCTGAGAGGTAGAAAATTCTCAGTCATCTGCTCAGGTGGTAGCAATTGGTCTTATTCTGAGAATGTAAGCAGGACACACAGACTTGTCACCTGCAAAGAGGTTTCTCACTATATAGCCTATCAGAACACTTCACCAAACTTAAGTATTAATTTCAACCAACTTTTAGGGTTCAAAGGCAAAATTCCAAAAATGGAAAGGAGAAGGAAAAAACTAACACACATCCACTTAATTGCAATAACCCAGTAGAAACACTTCTGCTCCCCTAACTTTCTCTTCCACTCCTAGCCTTTGATATAGCCTTGATAAAATTTTATATTGGTACCATTTGCACGCCATAATGTCTGGCGAATGAGCTCTACTTAGATCTGAGCTCTGTGATGCAGCAAATCTGGTTCTACCATTTTTCTTTATCCCTTTCATATAAACCAGACTTTGCACTTTTGAACTACAGTATAAATAAAATTAAGGATACACTAACTGAATGCAGTTCCAGATGACTTACTTTAACCATTCTAATTTGAAGGTGGACATAGAGTATGGGTTTGGGTATTTTTCTGCTACGAAAATATTTTGCTACTTGGGTATTTTTTCTTTCATTCACACTTCTAGGATTTCAGGATAGTTAATGGGAACTTAATGGGTAAGTCCCTCACATAAATGAAATAGATAATCTGATTCTGCCAACATTGATGCACATGGCTATTAAATTCACCAGAAGCTGATAAGGAGGCTGTACAACGATGTAAATTAATGTTAACAGAGTATATTGTCAATTCCTGTTTCAAGGTATGCATGCAAGTGAAGAAGATACTTGGGCCACGCATCTCAATAGGGTTCTCCAAAGGACTTTTTATTAGTCCCTAAGGTTTATGAAAAACAATACAGTTCACTTTTATCCAAATAACATAGCATTAATACTGATCACTAAGGACAGAAACTAAAGAAAATCACCAGAATTTATATTAATGAAGTCAAATCCCAAGTCATGGTAATTTTCTCAAAAAAAAGAGCTGTATTGAGCTATTACCAGAGAACCTTGGCTTGTTTTTTATCTCTAGCTAGATGGTGAAGTTAGAAATCATCTACGATATTTTGCAAGACAAAAACAAAAATAAGAAGAACTCTATTTCAGGCTCCACTTCTGACTTTGCCTCACAATACTTGGAAGTTCAGTTAAAACTTACTTGTATGCATATTTAATTTCTGTCCCCAAGCTTGGATTGGCATTATTATAGTATACTGGATGGTATAAAATTCCTATTCCCTGTGGTGTGCCTTGTAATACATTCTTCAGTCACAGCTGACCTAGAAGCTTTTGCTTTTCTCTGGGGCATTGCCTTACACCAACGAGATGAATGCACAGCATGTATATTCATAATGTGATTATTACCTCCGTAGTTTTAGTCTTAGTTTTCTGCTCTGGTACCCAAATAGTCCAGCTGTCCTTACCTATATCTTCCTTTAAGAAAGTCACAGTGCCTTTCATTGATGCACAAGCTTGTCTCTCTTCAATCTGTTCACTTTAATAGTGCCTAGCACAATTAGGTCCAAATTGATTCCTCTTGAACTGATCCTACAGAATGTGCCATCATCCAGAAATACTTAGGAGAACACTAATAATTCACAGCTTCATTTTCACTTATGCAAATGTTGATGCTGAAATTATTTCTCAATTCAAAATGATAAACATTCACCTAAGCCAGTCCACACACAAGGCTGAAGAGAACATAATGGGTGAAAAAATACAAATATATTATTTGTTTTTAAAATGTCACTGAAGAGTTACAATGGAAAGAGAAAGATTTAAGCCACATTCTCACTTTCTAATCAATCTCCTTCCTTCCTCCATACACAGCCTTTCTCTGCCTATCTCCTTTAATTAAATGCCATGGGATGCTTAGAATTCACTACAGCTACTGCTGGGTCTAGCAACAGACAACTCTGAGTGAAACAGAAAAACATTCATAGCTAAAATTCAGGTTCCTTTGTGATGCGTTTTACTGAATCATAGAATGGTTGAGGTTAGAAGGGACTTCTGGAGTACCTTGCTGAAGAAGGGACACTTAGGGTTTGCCCAGGGCCCCGTCCAGGCAGCACTTCAAAATCCCCAAGGAGCAGACCCCCAAAACTCTGTGCAGCCTATGCCAGTGCTCTGTCACTCATGCAGTAAAGAAGCATTTCCCAATGTTCAGATGGCACCTCCTGTGTTCCGGTTTGTGCCATTTGCCTTTTGTCCTGGCACTGGGTACCACTGAAAAGAATGGCTCTGTCATCTTTGCACTCTCTCTGCAGGTGTTTATACGTGTTAAGATCCCTCCTGAGCCTCCTCTTCTCCAGCCTGAACCATCCCAGCTTTCTCAGTGTCCCCTCATAGAAGAGGTGTTCCAGTCCCTTTGTTATCTCCATGGTCCTTCACTGGACTCTCTTCAGTATGCCCAGGTCTCTATTGTACTGGGGGGCCCAGAACTGGACCCAGCTCACCAGGTGCAGCCTCACCAGTGCTGAGGAGAGAGGAAGGATCACCTCCCTTCACGTGCTGTCAATACATGCCTAATGCAGCCCAGAACACTGTCAGTTCCCTTTGCAGAAAAGGCACGTGACTTTTCTACAGTTGCTTTCCAGCTGGGTAGCCCCCAGCATGTTCTGGTGCCTGAGGCTGTTCCTCCCCAGGTGCAGGACTTTACACGTCTCCTTGCTGAACTTCAGGAGGTTCCTGTCAGCCCATTTCTCCAGCCTGTTAAAGGGCCCTCTGGCTGGCAGCACAGCCCTGTGGCCTGTCAGCCACTCCCCTGGTTTTGTGCCATCTGCAAATTTGCTGAAGTTGTTTTCTGCAGACATGGAAGTTATCTATCTCAAACAGTAGAAGTGGGTTTTAAAACAAAATACTCCTCAAGTGCAGATACCAAAGAAATTTGTTCTTCTGACAAGCGTATGGAGTAAGGTAGGATGGGAAGATCAGTTCATAAATGATTCTGGAGTAACCTAGACATTAAGCAATTCAAAATTTCTCTAACAGTAAGTAAGAAAATAAATAAATGGAATTAGGTTTCACATAAGACAAACTAGATTATAAAACATTCAGCCCTCGAGGCTACGGCCTGAACAATCAGATGATCTATATGGTAATTTTATCATCATTCCTTCATTAACCTTTATAATGTATGTACCATGATACATTTGAAAAATGAATGGAGGCAGAAATGCAAATCAGGAAGAAGATTGTCTGTTGTCAGTAAATTTTAACATTCTCCATGCGTAGATCTAAATGTCAACATCTAATCAAGTCTAATCTACTATCGATTTTCTTTTCTGTTTTCAAAATATCCATCTGTGGCACCAATTTCAATCAGCTTTTATTTCTTGAGGCACATCTCTCAAGTATAAGATACATCTATCCTACCATAGCTATTAAAAATAATTTCCTAATTTTCTCTAATATGATGGAAACTCACTAATGTGAAGGCTTCAGGACATTACTTAAAACTACTTGTTACTAAATTAGTAAGGAAAATGGTTATTAGTAAAATTGATAGACTAAACATTATTGGTACTTTTGATGTACTGTGGCAAAAACACGTATGCCATGAGAAAGTAAAAAAAAGTGGAAAACTAGCTACAGGTGTGACCTCCACTCTAACTATGGTTACAGCCTGGGTTACCTAAGTAGCATTTTACATCATGGTTTTTTCCTTTTAAATGTTTTGCTAATTAAAATATTCACTTCGAAATATTCTGTGTTTGAAATGGATTTCTGCAAAACCATTTCGAATAAAACTGTTCAAATATTTCCAAGAGCAAGACAAGGGAAAATGTTTTGCATCTTTAATTAATGAACACTAGTGTTTCCGTCATTTGGCATATCTTGATAGCAATTCACTGATGTCCTTTGCTACAAGTACACATTTGCACAAGCTGAACTTGCTCATTATAGTAAGCTCAAATTCTGGCACTGCCAAAGCTTGCCTATGCTTAGTGCATTTCACCCTTAACAGACTACATACCAATTTGACTGTGCTGATACTGTTAGCGCACAGCAAACATGCATACTCCAACCTAAGACACAGAAGGTGAACAAGAAGTTGTCTCATTGTATCTCCTGGGTGCCAAATCAACAACTGCAGCAAGCTTTCAGCTGTATTCTCATCCCAACAGACCTCAAAGAGAGAAAGACAGACATCCCAGGTCAAATGCAGCAAAATGAGGAATGCAACAATGAAATAAAAGGAAATTGTGGGGACATATACCATCTAGAAGAAGAATAAGGTTAAGAAAGGCAAAAAGAGAAGAAGAACAAGTAAAGCGATAAAGAGCTAAAGAGCAGGAGGTCATAACCATTAGAGCTCTTATGCAACCTACTGAGGACAACCCTGTTGTGTAACCTGTAAATGAACCTATTTTTCTTCAAAATTATTTTGCTGCTTAACACAATCTACTGGCAAGGTGCATGCCTTCATGACCCTCTAATGCCCTTCCATGTAAAATGGAATCTCTCTTAATTCAGATCATCTAGTAGAGGATTACGATGTCAGTCGAAATAAACCACCACCCCATGTGAATGATCAGTGAAGAGGGAGAGAATAAAGATCTTCTCAAAATGTAACAATTGGGGCCAGAAAGGAAATTCATACTAATTACATTTTTACATTAATGGGATTACCAAGTCCCACATTTAAAAGTTAGGAAAAGCCAGAACTGAAGAATTCACTGTGGCTCACAGTCTACATCAAAGATAGCTGGACCCTAAGACTGTGGGAGTCAAACACAGGCCAACAGGACAAGGCCTCTGCTGTGGGGCTGAAGCTTTGCCTTCAAGAAGGCTGTTAGGCAGATACACAACATGACAACAAAGTTTCAAATCTTTAATTTGTGGTACAAATTCATTTCAGCTGTAGTCAATATTTTGAAGAAATGAGTTTTGATAATTTTTTAAAATAGGAACAAAATGTTCCAAGCAAAGAACAACTTAGTCATGTACAGGAAGAAGAAAAATGTGATGAATTTAGCTGAAAGGTACACTGAAAACCAAAGTGCTATATCTACCCCCACCACCGTTTTGTCTGTCAGATTCCGACCATACCACATAACACAAGGTGTACAGCTGGTCAATGGAAGTATCTCATCTTCCTAATATCCAATTTAACCCAAGAAACCTGAGCTCCAGAAAATTATAGCTCTCAGAGTAGTCAACAGTCGCTTTTTTATGAGCATGTGAAAAACTGATTCCTTGGAATGTGCAGTGGGCGTCACAAACTGGTCACCTAAGATAAAAGCTTCGGCCTTTATTTATTCTCCTTAGTTCAGCGGCTAAAAGGAATATTGGGGAAAAAAGAGTTTTGAAGAGATTAAATACTGGAAAAACAACTCAGCATGTAGTATAATGTTCGCACAGGGCCACATATTAAACAACAGCAACAAGAACAAGACATTAGCATTCATTTTCTACTCCAAACAAGATGCCCTTTAGCTTTAGGTAGCCTATAGGAAAATGGAGCATGTGATAACATCACATCCTTCATCAAGAGGAACCACTAACATGACATGGAATACACTCTCACTTCCTTGTTGACTTTTCAATACTAGATTTCTCCAGAAGCAGTCTTTATACCATACCTCTCTCCAGGAGATCTTTTTTGCTTTCTTCAGCGTACACAATTTCTCTTCTTCCTTTGAATATAACCACTTCCAATAGATAACATTTTACAATGGCAAATTCTTAACCTTAGCATCAGATGTTTCTGTATATTTCTTAAATTAGGGAATAAAGCCAATTCTTTTAAAAAAAAAAAAATCTTGGTCTGGAAATATTTAATTTAATGGTGTTTTTATCATATACCAAAGTCAGAGGAAAAACATTCTTAACTGTTGTCTCAGTGGCAATGGGGTTTAGGTTTCCATCACATCTGACAATAATCTGAGTGCAAGTTTGGTTCAGAAGTTCATATTTCTTCATTTCTAAATATTAACAGTATTCATATTTATCTAAATAAAATGCTCCTCCAAGAACTAAGACCCACTAAACTGAATGATTAAATCTAACATAATCCTCCAAGTGGTTGTTCCTACTGCATCATTCTGGCATGTAAGTATTTAACAGCTTCAGCAATACAAACAAAAATAAATCTAAGAGAGAAAGGTTTTACATGTCCCTTACTTTTCCCTTCAAGAAACTTCAGAAGCCGGACAGAATAAAGTACAAAGGAGAACACAATTTTATATAGTCCCACTTTGGTTAGCTCATACTGCTGAATTCCAACTGCATTCTGAAATATGAATCCCTCATCCAAATGCTTTTCATACTACCAGTTTCCACCCACAGAGAATGGAAACACTACAGAAAGAATGTCTAGATCTCCTTTCATTTCTTTCTAATATGTCCAAAATATATTTGGACAACATAATTTTCAATTTTAGCAGAAACTTTTCTATAGAACTTGATTTTAAATCAGCAGCTGGAACCCACTGGGAAAACTTGCCTGGGAAATTTCAGAGAGATAATCGCATCTATGAAGATAAAAATGCTAGTGCATTATTTTAAGGAATGCTGTCTAATTCACTCGTTTATTCCCTTATTTTAAACCAAGAAGTAACCAGCAGCCAGAGAGTACAAATTACAGCAGCAGGTACACTCTAACCAAGGGTCCCTAGCCAAGACAAATCACTCATTACATGCATCACTGACACTGTTTGCTGTATGTGACTTTTCCCCTTTTGTCCTAGGTGCAGAAGCCATTAAATGGATTGAGACAGTGTAACTCCCAGTAAATATACCTTTTACTATGTCCTCATTCTGTGTATGCACTTTCACAGTAGTTTGTTACAGATGGTGCCTACTGCCCATCTTTTTGCACAGAATTGTCACAGCATTGATTTTATTATAAGCCAAAATTTCTTTAATTTCAAAATCCTGCTGCAATGAAGGAATGCTGTATCACAAATGCAGTTAACATATCTGTATATTAAAACATTCTGGGTTGCTTTGGTCATGTTAGTGATTTTCACATAAGCATTACCTATGCTATCCAGAAAGAGCAGCATTGACCTATGAGGAGCAGATGTGCACCCAGTCATCATTAATCTGGTATTAGTCTTCTTAGAGAACCCATCAGCAAACGATAGACACCTTCAAAGACTGGAATTCAGCCAACGCAGAACAAGTAAAACCACTTATCTTACAGAGGAAAAAAAACACTCTATCAACTTCTATTAAATCTACCTAAATTTTCATTAAAATAAAGAGTATTACATGTTTTAATTGTTGTTTCCTTAATGACCTTAAGGAGAATCTTTCCCAGCCCACTGTAGAGTCAGGTTTTCTGACTAATAGAAAAGCAGAAATATCTGCTAATAACCAATTATCTTTTTCTTTTCTTCGTTTTCTTATTTCACTACATCCATGAAGTGGAAGGAGTAGGAGAAAGTAAGAAACCAGACAGATATAATTTTAATACTTAGCTGTCAAATGTACAAATATAAAACCATTATTAACTTGGTCAAGTATCTGTTGTTCATGAAGCGTCTGCTTATAAGCAGAGATACTAAGTAACCAACCAAGTTGAAATTAGTTCAGATACTGAACATTCTACGGTTAATAAATTGATTAGGGAATTGAGGGGCTTGCTAAATACAATCAGAATAAATTACATAAAATTTCTAGTGAGAAACCTTAATGCATGTTGTTTGATTCATGTAACTACTAAGCCCACTACGATCCACTTGTGACAGTGAAGGCACACTTCCAGTTCCCCAGACCCAGATCCAGTTTAGAAGTCAGGGTAACTGTGTGCACTTGTACAAAGGAAGCAGTGGGAGAAGCTGCTGTAAAGGGAAAGACGGTGAAACGAGAAGAAAACCTTTTCTGTGTTTCTGATGCTGGGACAGCTTTGGGCCATATGGCAAAAGGAACCTATGGGCAGAGACCAGTCCTGGTCATACATTGCTATTGCACCGTGTGACCAAGAGAACAAAGCAGTCTTCTATGGTATGGAATACAAAGCAAGATCAGTATTTAATTTTTCCTCAAAATTTCAGTTTGGCTCCTTCTTTGCATGGAGATCAATCACACTAACACAGAACTTTCAAACACAGTGGGGGGTCTGGGAGGGAAGCATTTGTTGGAGAGAGTGTGAGAGTTTGCAAGACAAACTAGAAGACTTTGGAATCATTTAAAAAGAAATTTTGTAATACAATTTTCTTTACAGATTTTCAGACAACAGGAAAACATTCAGACCTAAAGCACCTTAGCATTTCTTGACCAAGTTTCAAGCCTGTGTTTCATGCTCATAGTATATTCTACATTGTTATCATTATCATTTTTAAAAATCAATTTGAGAATCATTTTAAAAAATGAAATGTTTCTGTGACTTTGAATCAAGATTTCAGAATTGTCAAATGTGAATTTCACTTTTTTCTACCTACAGACAAAATACTTTTAAAATCCTCAGATCATTCTACAGAAAAGAAATCTTAATTTTAATCTAAATATAATTTCCTCATAAAATATCTTTAATATATTTTGCAAAACTCACTCTACCAGACTGTCAAGGAAACATCAGGAATGCCACAGCATTTTTTAATCGAGTCTTAGTTTAAAGATAGAAGACCCTATTTCCTTTAAATACCGTAACAATTATTGGGGCTTTATCTGTTTGGAACGCAATTAGATTAAAAAAACACAAAGTCATGGTATCTGCTAGCTTAAAAATGGTTCTATGAAACACCATAAAACAATTGTTTAAAGGGAAGGACACTATTTGTACAGTGCCACCAACTGGGAGGAAAAATACCTGTGCATTCACAGAATCACAGAATTGTAGGGGTTGGAAGGGACCTCTAAAGATCAAGTCCAGCCCCCTGCCAAAGCAGGCTCCCTAGAGCAGGTTGCAGTTTTTGATTATACATAAAAGTATCTAAAGCATAATAAAAATACCTGCATTGATTAAAAATAGTAAAACTAATGATTAAATCATCACCATTATCAAGGTACTCTGTATTTTTATGTTCTCTTACAGGATTAAAGAATTTAGTCCAAATCCAAAGATCTTAGACAGTAAGTGCTGAAAATGCTAACACAGAGATGTTTCATGATGTGGGTGGGTGAGACAATTCAGTAAAATTTTCCTACTGCCTAGGAAAAGCTTTTTTTAACATGACTGATGAGCAAGATTCAGATACCCATGTGAAATAGACACTTAATTTAAAGCCAGCTTTGGCCTCCAAGCTGTATTCTCTAAGATTAAAATCATGACTTGCAATACAAATGGATGCTGCATTGAAGAGAGTTCTCCCTAATGCCTTTTTTTTAAAACTGACTTATCCTTAGACATGGGAAAGCACAATAGCCTACATACAGAGAGACACATAAAAGTCTCACAACATTGATAATGAAAGCAACCTTGGAACTAGTATAAGGATTGTTGGAATTAGAGGTAGACTGGGAAACTAACTGGAGAGGTTAGAAGATAAATGAATGAGCTGAAGATCATTTCAGTGTTAAATTTCAGAGGCTTTTGTATGGTATGGTCTGGAAATATTTTGGCATCATTACAACGGATAATGGACCGATGGTTACTTTGAGGGATAAGTATCAAAACGAAAAAAAGTGTTTACAAATAGAGCATATTAAATAAATAAATAAAACATAAATTTCAGGTTATTAAAAGGTCACACAAATCTATTTCAAAAATAGGCATAAATGTTACTAGAAAAATCCACAATTTTAAGAAGTTGTCATGATGTAAGTTCACTAAAGCAAGAATGATGAGAAAGTGGCATTCAAAAATTAAAAAGCAATCAGAGAGAAAAATCTGGGGAATCACTTTTTCATAGAGTTAAATAAGTTAATTTGTGCAGACCATTACTGACAAAGAAGTGCTGCAAACAATTTCTTATTTTTATCACGCAAGAGTAAATGTTCTTTTCAGTAGTAATTCTCAGTTCTAATGTTCGACCGTAAAGAATGCCGCATCATTGACAAGTCCAGAAACAATTTCTGAAGATGTATCGTTCACAACTGATGCCTTTCTTTGACCTCTTCTGCATGATACATGGGTCCCTGATATCAGAACAGATTTGGGATAAATACTTTCTTTCCCTACTTCTCTGTTTCTGTGCTGTTTACCTTTCCATCTCTGTGTATGGGAGGTCAGCGTGTTAATGAGTGTGACAAACAAAAGGCCGGCCTCTTTATGTCAATGTCAAAGAAGAGTAATCCAGTGATCCTAATGGAGACATTCTGTTTTACACATGCAGCTGAAATGAGAAAATATCCTAACTGTGCTATATTGGGATCCAAGAATAATACAATGCTTCTCATGCTGCACAGGCATATCAGTTTCTAAATACAGGTGATTCATTAGAGGAGACTAATCAAGTTAGGCTTTTTATTTCACAAAATTTAGCTAACAAACTGAATATTAACATACTGTACATCTTACTGATGACACTTCTACTGAACTGACTTCTCTAAAATTCATAGTTGAGAAGTCTGACATCAGATACCCAAAGAGACCCTCAGATAGAGTTTGTAAATAATTATTTAGATCTAAATATGTACTTGGAAACCCAGAAGGAGTTTTCCGTAGGAATGGAACTGGATTTCTTGCACACTTTGTCCTTCTGTCTTTTGTAAACTATTCAATTTGCCAAAAGACAAGTTCTATGTTGAAACACTGACCATTAAATTCATAGGAAGACAAGAACGGCCATTCTGGACCAAATCTAAGGTATAGCTAATCCAATTTTGAGGTCCAGTTAGAGAGTAGCCAGCAGCAGACCCCTTGCAAAGGAACCTAGAACAGGAGGCAGACACGGGATGGTCACCATCTCCATGCTAGAGTCAGACTGGTTTCTAGGAACTGCACTGGCTTGCTTCCTAACACAAGCAAGACACCAACTGAAACTGCAAACACTGATCTCTCTGAATAAATCATGAGAGATGAAGAAAACATTGCTCGCTAACTGTCAGCTGTTCTCTTCAGCTTTTATTTCCATAATGCCTTCTAACATTTAGCTTCCTTTCTTAACAGGGCCAAGTTGTATAATTCTGGAAATACTTTTTAGTTCCTCTGAGGTGTTGTCACACCCCAAATTATATGAGAACTACAGAAGAACAGAATTACAGCAGAACTTGAGATCTTAACTTACAGATAGTCAAGTTATATGCTTCTCTTATTTTTAGTATTTCCATACTGATCATTCTCATTTGTCCAAAGTAAATTAATAAAATATCCAAACAGCAGCTAATAATGCCAAATACAAAACCATGAATATATCATGAAGCGTTAACTTCAAAGCTGTTCATCTCAGATATTTATGGAACTCAAATCTAGGTTTTTGAATAAAAAGTCATTTCATGTATGTCTGCACCTGTAGAGGTTTCAAAATCATCCTTGTCACTGAAGGACAAATGGGTAGAAATATTTTTTAATTTTCTTAACAGATTAAGGCAAATATATGATTCTGTTCATTGTTTTCTCTACACGCTTAAAAGAGAATGACACTTGTACTACAACAGATTTTTTTTTTTATTTTTGTCCAATGATGTAAATGCTCACACAGAACAACAGCTGGACAATAGCAGAATCGGCCACAATGAGCACAATGCAGGCAGCAGCACAGCCTACTTCACAGCACCTGTATTGCTCAAAGAATGAGATATCCTCTAGCAATAAAACAACAGTGTCATTCAGAGAAAAGTTTAGCCTCCACACTCAGTCTGCTTTCTTTAATATTACAGGAAAATTCTGAGTGCTGCACTCAAAAAGAGTACTCATCTGTGATAGCTTGTACTTACGTAAAAATAAGCATGTGAATAAATATAAGCCAACATTTTTGAACTGATGAAGAACTCATCATTACCAGTAATCTGTCTCAGATTTTAATGAGAATCTATTCTCATAAGGCTCTATTACATACTTTGAGCTACCCCTTTTACATCAAGCGTAATCTCTGGGAAAACAGATGCTATACGAATTTTGGAACTGACTCTTGACGTGACTTCTTACCTTAAACTTTTTTGCAGGAGAAAGGAAGTAAATATGCATGCCTCTCAGAAGGCAGCATAAAAAACCAACCTTGCATAATGTAGCAAGATACAGTGACACCTGAAAAAGCATACAGCTTCCTTTCACAGTTCATTGATAGACATGAGACATGATGAACTCTGCAAGCCCTATAGTTTACTTCAGAAACTGATTGTCTGGTGACAGATAGTAGCAGATGCAGTTTGCAGGAAGCCTGTATATGTGTATGTTTATTCTGTCTGGTTTGCTGTATGTGGACACTTACATGCATGCTCAGCAAAGGATACCATCATACCGTTAACTGATGCTACCTCTATCTTAAAAGCTCATGCTTTACACAAAGCCCACCATTCAAATGCTCCTACTTGTATCTTTAGGCTTGAGAGTAGTTGCTCAATCCAGTGTGTTCCAGCAACCAACCAAACCTATACCACAGGCTGAAACCTTGCATAATGCAACTTGTTTGTAACTAGATGTCATGGTCAAGTAATGAAAAATCAGATGAACATGCAAGCACTCAACCTACACTATTAATTGAGGTTTACGTTTCAAGCAGCTCAGTTTCAGTCTGCAGTGATATAGGTTCCTACACAGCTCCATGGCCTTGCTTTACAACAGGGTTTTTTCTTAGCAGCAAAATCTAGCTCTTGGCACAGTCATTATTTGCTTTTGAACTTACCACTCCATTAAGATGAATGACTAAGTTCACTTCTCTGTCGATAGTATTGTTTCTGTCTGCCTTGCTACAGATACTGTAAGACACCATGCATTGATTTACTGGGTGAAGAAAGACAACCTAAGAGTCTTGGAACTCTATCAAAATATATATCTTTCTGTTTGAGGAAAACAAACAAAAAAGATAAACCTCAACATGGTTATAACAGTAATTTATAAGACCAGAGTATATTAATTCCCTGAAAATCCTTCTTTAGTAACAGAAAACAAACCATTAAGAATGAAGAGGAAGGGCTTTCTGTTCACAAAATTGGATTAATAAGCTTATTTCCCTTTAACGTTTGTTCCCCAATCAAACAACCCAAGCAAAACAGTCCTCTGCAAGTTTGTATTAATGCTGCTATGCTTGCAAACACAAAATAGAAGGCCAAATATTTTGGACGGTAAAGCTAAGCTAAGTTATAATTACAACAATCATTAGTGAAAACCCAATGCCAATTACTGCAAACGTGTTTCCAAGATGTATACTCGGAAATATCACCTTATGAAAATTTAAGAGAAGATTCTTTCTTTTCACAGCTAATAGCATAAGATTTCAAAATATTCTTCATAGCTGAGATTCTGAACATTAGTAACTGGCATTTCAAACTTACCCATTTAAGTGTTTACATAATGTGCAACTGCAGTATTGTACTCATTTTCTTTTATTCAATTCCCAATTTTAGAGAAAGTCATCGTTAAAAGTGGAGTTTTTTGCTAGCATTTTTTATGGGTGGTGCCATGGGTGTTTGAAGCACCTGCATTAAATCAGTAAAGCTTTGGTTCACACGTGTTTGGTTGACTGATTATTTGACTTCTGCAGTAAAATGGCAATACCAAAGACAGGAGATCTCTCCTGTTATTAGAGGTTTTGAAAAGAAGTGCAGAAAGAGAAGTTGTTCAGAAGTTCAGAAATTCATCAGTACTCTACGCAGCCACTGCCTCAATCCCTGAACTTGTTGGGGAAAGCTATGCCAACAGCAAAAAATCCACTTCATCCTTGACAGACTTTTCTTTGGGCTAAACTGCTTTGCTAACTATTTGCCCCATTTTTAACTACTTTTTAAAGTTATTACTAATTGAATCGCAGGAATATTGAATACTAACTTAGAAACTTGTTTTAAAACGCCCTAATCCAACTTGCATGCATGACTTCCTAAAAATTCTTTACCTTTGATGCACAGAATGTGCCTCCACTACTCCGTGACACACGTGCACAGTTTGAAGGAGCATTCATGTGGCGTGTTGGGCCCTGCGGTGATGTGGCAGACATTAGCATGTGCTAATGAGACTGACATAAAAGGAAAACCATGTTGTGCTGCTTGCTGTGAGAATCTCATGTCTTCTAAGACACGAGGAAGGGCAAAACACAACAGAGCGTTCATAGGACTATATGTCATCCAACTGCAGACTGAAATGATACATCATGTTCGGTGCAGAAGAGGTAAAGGAACAATATTTCTGGGGATGTCCCTGCCATATCTGACTCTGATTGCTCAAGGTATTTGTGGCTGAACTCTCATATTTTCCTGTTTTCCTGGCATTTTGTTTTCTCTTTTTACTGTTACGCATGTAAGTACAACAGCACTGAAAACAGAACGCAAAACCAAAGTGTGAAAATATACGAACTACGTATTTGGCAGCACTCCACGAGTAAAAGCAGTTTGTTTGCTCATTACTTTCCATCATGGTCACAGTCAGCGCTTCTTTCAACAATAACTGGTAAAATAATTTCTGCCAGGAGCTGCACTTAGAGCTGCCCCTCAGCTCCCGTATTTTCGCTCACATCACACAGAAACCCCCTAATGGGAAATTGTACAGAAGCAAGTTGATTAAAAAAAAAAGTCAGAAACACTTTGAATTAGGAATAGATGCATCCTACATCCTCCACAGCCCAGCAGAGAAATGTGCAGTAAATAAACAGCTATGGAAACGCTCTGCTCTATCCAGATGTTCGGGAACATACAGCATGGTGTTTCACCATCAGTTTCTTTCAGTTCTCCCTAACAAAAATTGATATCACTTGAATGTGGCACGCATTTTTATTTTCAGTTGTCTAAGGAAGGCGATTCTCCCTTTAACCTGAAGGCACCTTCCTTCACCACACGCAGCTGTACAACCCAAGCCACAGAACTGCCCTTCTCGGCAGGACCTGATGAGCACGCACCTGTCACAAAGGCTCTAAGAGGGATTTGGGGGCCATCCACCAGAGGGGACCGGCTACCACCCGGGCTTAGGGACATCGGGCAGCGAGTCTCGCCCCGCGCACTCCGCTCTCTGCAGCCCGTTCCGAGGGCACCGGTGCCCCTCAGCGATCCCACTCCCGCTGAGCGCTGCCACCGCTTCCCACAGAGAGGGAACTTTCGCCACGGGGGAACTTCGGCCGCTCGCTCCCAAGCCCCGCGGGCGCTCACCCACCTCCGGGGTGCCCAACTTCCCCAGGACTGCCGGGCGGACGGACTGAGCCGGCTGCCGCGCCAGGAGCGCAGCCCCCTCGCCGCCGCCCGTCCCCACGCCCGCGGGAAGTTGCCGGCCCCGCGGCCGCCCTCACCTTGGTTAGAAGCGCCGTGGCCGCCGGCGGCGGGGCGCGCCGTCAGCAGGGGGAGGAAGAGGCCGAACCTCCAGAGCAGACCCCTCGCCTCGCGACGCCCCATGGCTGGGGGACGCCCGTCCTCCTTCGGGCCGCCGGGGAACGCCGCGGGGCCCCCGCCCGCGGCCCCGCCGGGCTCCGGGCCGCGCTGCCGCCGGGGGCTG
>WBMW01002990.1:584021-626787 GCA_013396635.1 Penelope pileata | reverse complement strand
CCACAGCCCCGGGAGCGCGCGGGGGGAGAGCGGCGGCGGCCCCTCCTCGGCCGCCCTCAGAGGGGAGTGCGGGCGGGCGGCGCGCGGCGCGCCTCTGTGAGGAGAGGGATGGAGGGCGGGCGGGAGGAGAGGCGCCCCTCGGCTCGCCGCGGGCCGGGCGCGGCCGGCTGGGCGCTAGAGGGGGTTAGTCGACAAGGCAAGAGCGCCGGCCGCCGCGCTCCCCCGCCCGCCCGGTGCTGCGGCGGTGCCTGGGAGGAGCCTGGGAGGGGAACTTCGCGCCCGGCTCGGCCGTTGCTGCCGTTAAACGGCTGCGGGCGGGCCCGCCTCGCGCCCGGCGGCGGCAGCGCGGGGAGAGGGGGGACCCGGCGGGGTGCGAGGGCCAGGTGCTTCCGCCCTGAGTCACACCGCGGGGTGCGGGACGTGCGGGAGTGTTGGGGCATCCCCGGTACGGCCAGAACGCCGCCTCCCGCCCCTTCGTTCCCAGCTCAGATAACGCGCGGCGGGGGAGGACACGCCGGCCCTGACAGGAAGCGCAGGTGTTGTGAGGGGGACCCGCGGGCACGGCTCTGCCCGCCGCCATTCAGCCCCACTGCGCCCCCGGGAGCGGCGGCGGCGGCGCTCGGGACGGGCTCAGTGCCCGGGTGTCCCGGGCTGCGGCCGCTGGGGCTGCTGGTTTCGTGTATCTTCTTTAGTCCACTGAGCGCTTCGATTTCTGGGCTTGTACAAAGACGAGAAGAAATAAAACCCACGTTTATCCTCATACCCACATCTCTGAATCTGAGTTCCTAAAACCAAGTGCCCAAGTCCTGATGTAGGAAAACACGAGCTGCCTGGCTGCCGAGCCTTCCCGACGTCCATGAATCCCATGCAGTCAGTGAGCAGCACAGGTCCTGCACCAGAGCGCAGCGCAGGGATCTGAGCGGCCGCTCGGAGAAGCCACGTATGGAAACAATTGGTTTGCAGTGCAAGAATAAGGAATGTTTTCAAAACTTTGGTTTCAGAACCAGATTATTTTTCAAAGGAGCTTACCAATGAACAAAGCCAACACAGAAATATATGAGTCTTTTCTTGAGTTAATCCTTCCAGAGTACAGTGCTGCAATCCTTCCCACGTTTAGCTGAATTAACAGCCTCCTATAAGGAAATGGCATCTTATTCAAAAGAAAAGATTAACGGGAAAAGCTTAGAGAAGTATTTATGAATAGTCAAATGGTGATGAATATTTTGCCTTAGTTTCATGGTGGAGGTGAAAGGAGAAAGTTCAGTTTTTCGCATTTCACTTGAAATTGAAACACTGCAGTCTACAGTGCCACAACAATATTTTACTTCGGAAATAACAAGGCCAAAAGGAAAGTAACAGTGGCATAACATGGTTTTATTTTGGGGGTAATGATGAGAATTGGCATTCTTTATCTGCTGTTCTCTTCTTGGTTCAGTAGTAAGATGCTTTCCAACCAGACTGCCAGAAGAAATTAGTGCAGGACTTCACCTACAAAGTCTCCCAAATCAAGATGGGTCATTTGGGTTGCGCGCGCAATCCACACAGCTGCTTGTCTGCAACCTCTGAAAAAGGCTTGCCATGTGTTAATGCAAAAGTGCAATTCGCACAGCAGAAGTAAGCTGGGATTCCTTCCCTAAAATCTGCTGTTGCATGACACGCATTTGGGCTTTTTATAGTAGGCTTTCCTCAGGCAGCCCCAGTAACACGCATATATGTGTGGAGGCACTCTCTCTGTGTACTCCCTACTTTCCCTAAGTGCATCTCTATATGCATCTGCATGAAGCATCATATGGGCACACTGTATATTATCTATACTTATCGCCATTAATGAGGTCAAATAAGATTTTTTAAGGCAGCTTAGAAGGTCTGATGTACCACTTCTTTTGCTTCTACATGTCACATCAGAACATACCTGAATGCAAAAAGGAGGCAGTGAAAAATGTGATAGGAACACAGACAAAGTCTGTTTATGTCTTCAGTTGCAAAAAGCATCGTTTAGCCTCCTGGTAACCGTGAACTTTGCAATCCAAAGTAAACAGTTATATAACAAAACAGCTAAAAGAGCATTTTCTGTAGAGCCCATTCACCGACATCTAACAGGCTACAGGATTTCTAGGGGAACAACTTTGGAAAAACGTGGCTTATTCATTTAATATACAAACTAATACTTTATAACCTCAGGTATTATCATAAAATCCAAATTAAATCTTAATCATTATGGTTTTACATTTCAGATATGCAAACACACTAAGCGTAACTGAGAAAAGCAAAAATATTAAATATAAAAAGGCAGAGTCCTGTCTGCATACCCGTCTTTTCCCTGAAATTGAAAGTTCCTTTGTACTGTAAGCAGTGCAGCAGTAGATTTATTCCCAGTGTGTAACTGTACCAGTGAAAACAAAGGTACGGATTTCTAGAGAGTATGCTTTTGTATACACAAGGAAATCCATATATTCCCATTCCTAAAATGAAAGATAATTTAATCTGTCCTGGGAACAGAAAAATGCCCATTCTATTTTCACTGTTGTTTCCCTTCTGTTAAAAACAAATAAACAACAACAAAACAAGAAAGGACATACAGCATAGACATAGAATTACGTGTAACAGGCTGTCCTTTCTTTAACGTACCAGAGTTGTGTTAATTATAATAAAACAAACTGTGACTTCCTGGAAAAAAAAGCAAAGCTATTCCTTTTTTATTAAAAGTCCCCCATAGTACAGAGAATTGTGTAGTAGTTGGACAATCCTTTGAGCCGCATTCGCAACTGTGTGTGCTCCAGTGTGGTCAAAGCAAACATTTCAATTAGGATGCTGACAGAGAGCAGATTTACAGCAAACTTAGCATTCATTTTCCATGCAGCAGTCAACAGGATTCTATGATTTTAAAATTACAGTGATATTTGGACCAACACACGTACATGAGGATTTTTTAGAAGAGCAGCACTCAGACATACTAACCTAAACTATAACATGTATACAATGAAACATATAATGTAGTATTGATCCTTTAAAGTCTGAGCCAACTGGTTTTTTAATGAATAAAATTCACTGCTGGTTTGACAGCGTAACCAGAAATGAACCTTCTAATAGTTTATCTCCTATTCAGGATTATAAATTACACTTTCCCATAAAGTTGAATGCAAACTGTGTTATTTTATACATGATATTCACATTTCTATAGAATTAGAACCATACGATTTTAGTTGGAATGAGTTTGCCTTTTAGTTTACAACCATCTCTAATTTTTAGCAAACTTACTGACAGGCTGACATTGGAGCGCTACTGATACTTTTCCTTCTGACGGCCATAATACGCTAATGGTATGTGCAGCGATTCACATGAAGTATTTGCAGATTGTGACACTTTTCTGTGTTCAGAAAACTACCCTCAGTTTCAGGTTTGTTTTCTTCCCTATGATTGATACAGAAAAAGATAACGAAAGAGAAAGGGATCACAGTCAAAAAGAAAACGATATTCCAAGAAGTCTGTTGGAAGATAACTGTGCCAAAACTAGGCAAACAGGTATTTGAATTCTGGCATTAAAAGTACATTTTGAAATACAGAAATAACATCAACACTTAAGCTCTAAATTTAATACGTTGCAGAATATTTTGTTAAAGGTAATAATTCCTATACGTACAGGATCCAGAAAAGTCATTTGCCAAGTCTTAATGGTTAATCGTGTAAGTTATGTTACTAGATTACAGTTTTCTTTTCAGTTGACTTGTATATAATATGGACGTATTTCTGAGCACACTAATTCTAATGCTCTGCGCTTTGTAAGAAGGTGCAATTTAATTAAGTGACAATGAACCAATTATACTGAACGATGTTTTAGGGAAATTACTGGCAAAATGTGAAATATAGGAGTTTCATCCCTATCTTTTTGCTCCCACAAGCTTTGAATTGCCTCAAATTATTTTTTCACTAAAGCTACTGAATCATGATTATAAGATTATATGTTGTACAAGACATTAAAATGTTAAACGTTTTTCAGTGTTTGCACGTTACAGCTACAGAAGTCATGTCTATATGACAATACTTTCTTCATCTCCAGTATTTCATTTTGCATTTCCACATTAATTTATAAAATAAACAAAATACCAAAATTTTAAAGGGGTGATTCAAGCAAATCTATTACCATGTTTTTTTACTTGAAGTTTCTACAAGCAGATCTCATTTTTTGAATTAATAGGCAAGGCAAAAGTTAAAATCTAATAAGTTTATGTTTTGCAGGAAAGTCTAGTAATAATGGAATAGCCTTGGAATTCTTTCAAAACAAATTGCTTGGCAGTGAGTTTTTTCGATATTTCAGTTTAGTGAGTGGAATTGTGCGGCAGTGAGGCAAAGGGATTCCAGGTAAAGGCAGCAGAAGTCAAAGGTCTGAAGGAGAGGAATGGATGATCTAGACCAGAAAGGTAAGTCACGCTCTCACTGATGACAGAAGTGTGAAAATTTTCCTGGTAGTGTTGGCAAAGATATGTCAGAGATGTAGATACGACTGTGGTTTAGTAGAGCATACAAGTTAAAATGCAAGAGAGAGCAGAATTATATACTAATCAAGCTTGGGAGTGCAAGAAATGTAAGCTTTTGTGTAAGGGCTTTATCCATCTCTGTCAGTTCAACAATTCCAGCTGATTTAATTGCAAACTGAGCTGGATCTCAAAATGATAGCAGAGTCTTATTCATGAACAAAATGCTTTGGGGGGGGAAAAAAAAGGAAAAAGAAAAACTGTAGTTACCAGAGAATGAGATTCTGTTCACAGTATCCGAATAGTCCTCTTGACATAACTGAGAGTGATTAAGTGAGGGCATACTTCAAGACTGAGTCTTAGCTGTTTATCTCCTGGAAGTTAGAAGACTTACATTGCACTCTAACAGCAAAAAAAAAGCTTTTCACTTTCTTTTCCTTTTCTAAGACTATGTAGAACCAACTAATGATTGCACTGAGATATTTATTTAGTAATTAGAAGTGATAGTAAATATAACCATAACTGAATGTATAATGTTACTGCTGTAAACATTCTGGGCTACAGTGACAAGATTAAAGTTTTTTAAGGGTCTAAATTTCAAACTGTTATTAAAACATTACTGCTAAAATTTAAACACTTGCTTACAGCTTTGAAAGACATTTAAATTTGGACCTTTGATTATTACGAAGAGGCAAGAACTTAAATTTCACACCATACTCATGAATGTGGGAAACCAGAAGTGAGGTCAAAGAGATTAATTCATATTGTAGATAGTGATGAAGCTAGAGTTTTGCTTTTGAATGGTGTTAGCTGTGGACAAATTGGAGCTGCCTGTGTCTAAATATTCTGCTTGAGTTTTATAGCACCTTAGAAAAATAGAAAAAATTGCATGCTTTAATATATATTGCTTCTGAAATCAAGCCCTGTGGCTGTATGCTATTTTACTTGAACTAATGCCGTATCAACTTAAAGATTTGAATCTTCCTGATCGCTTTTCCCTTTTTGGTAGCGCTGCCTTGTAGATGAAAATGAGAGAACACTGGGGTTGGCTCAGAACAAATAACAGCAAAGGCAAACAAACAGACTTATTATAAAGACATATATTTTTGCCCTTATCCAACTACAGCTTAATGCAGAAATTGCTTCAGGCGCTGGAACAGACATGTTTATCATTACCCCAGATTAATGTTCTGTTTGAACAGTAACTCCTATTTGTGCTTGCATTATCTTTGCAACTGGTGTGATGTGAGATATGCATTTCCGCCCACCAAGTCGAGCTAATCTCCTCTAAGAGAAAGCAATTGTTCCCATCGAAAACTAGCGATACTCTGCAGTGACCACATTGTGTGAAAGACACAGGTGGCAATTATGTCACTGCAGCCGATCTAATCTTCAACTACTTCTGGAAATGGCGAGTCACATATTTTCAGTTATATGTTGTGGTCCTTCATACCACCACAAAATGAATGTGGTGCAATCACTTAGTCACAAATCCAACACAGAATATTTTAGCTGTAACTAATTTTGAAAAAATGTTAGTGTTGAGCATACTATTACAAGTCTGGAAACATCTGTTCTTGGCACACACTCAAACCGGCAAACAGGAAGTAGCCATTCACAATCACTTCGGTGAATTCAGTCCTCCCAGGCAACCTTTACTTCAGCCTTAGAACATGAAAAAGACATCTTGGAAAGCTGTCGTAATTTACTAATTGAACTTCATAGAATAGCAACACGTCATTGAGTTTATTTACTTAAATATAGTCACAAAATATCCAACAGTCGGCATTTCTTAGTGTCAGAAGCCCGGAAATTGCAATTTTGCTTAGACACCATGTTCCTATCCCCCAGCAGTGACAACTCATATATTTGATGTTTGAGAAATGCGTTTGGATGTCCAGGGTAATTTTGCATATAACTCTAATGAGACATAGGATTATGCCTTCAGACCTACCATTAAATATTTGTATATGTGTGTGTGTATATAAAAATATGTATGCACATGAACAAATTAGAAGTTTTTCAAATATGTGACCTAACACTGCAGTTCAAACGGCTGTTCTTGATTTTGCCTGTCATAAGAAATTATAGGTTTTGCGAAAACATAAGTACCCTGCATATCCTAACTATGCATTTGGTAAATTGATGTTCAGAGTTGTTTAATTTTTAAAGATGTGATCAAATGGATAACAAATTTCAGACTTGTATTAACTGTAGGAAGCCATCCTCTAAGTCTAACTACCTTCATAATTCTCACCTGTGAATTTCCCAACTTTTTACGTTCATATCAGTTTAATAAATTATACATTTACATTATTAGATGCTGGTTGTGTCATTATGATCAGCAGACTTTTTTCAATACCTGTGGAGATAGCTGTTTTCCATCTGCCCTTCAAACTTAGTTTGATAGAAGGTGCCTGTCTAGAAATAAAGCACAGAAAGCGGGACTGGGCTGGACTGTTCTGTTCAAGGGAGGTTCCAGGCTTACTGCTGTGAGTGGACAGCCATGACACCATAAAAATTCCTGTAAGATCTATGAAATTTGTCTTCTGCACTGTTCTTTCTCCCTTCCACTACGACAGTCTGAAGTCCTTAGGAAAACAAATTAGGGTAGCAGGCTAAGCGTCCAAATGCTATTTATGGTAAATAATTAAGAGAACTGTTAAAGGATGCTGTTACGTGCCAACAAGCCTTATTTATAAAACCTGAAATTTAATTTCTATTAAAAAAAAAGATTGATAAGACAGGGTCTCAATTGTTAAAAATACAGATCTGAGGTGTCTTTTTAACACAATACTTTTGTCTTTTGAATAAATTATTACAGATGTTTTCTTTTGTTAT
The DNA here is from genome assembly GCA_013396635.1 of Penelope pileata. Taxonomy (NCBI): domain Eukaryota; kingdom Metazoa; phylum Chordata; class Aves; order Galliformes; family Cracidae; genus Penelope; species Penelope pileata. The sequence continues at coordinate 619,474 of WBMW01002990.1, read as the reverse complement.
TGTAAAATATGTCTTAATGTGTGATCAGTTTGTTTCACTGCACAGAGTTAGCAGCATTCAGTACTTTAAAATCGAGTGAGACAACAATGAATTACAAACATCACTTGTTGTCAGAGTCAGAATGTAGCCTTCAGGAAGACAAACTTGGTTCTATCCTGACCTTTGCTACAGCCTTTTTCTATGGCGTTGAAACTGCTAAAATAGATGTTAATCACAGGTAGCTGAATTGATCATGTAGGTAAGGAGTTGTCAGTTACAGATAAAACAGATGGTGACCAAAATTACCAAAGTTTTAAAAAAGTTTCACCCCTTTGTCCTGATTGTGAATGCATCTCTCCCTGTCTGGCTGCCTATAAATTTCCAACCTAATTACAACTTATGCTTCTCCTACAGGCACAAAGGGTTTGAATATATTTCTTGCTTGCTTGATCAGATACAACATTAATGGAACACTTTACTGATGAGAAGTTAGAAAGAAAAGACCTTTATAAGTTTTGCAAAACAATTATGATCTTATCTAAAACTTTGGTAAATGAGAAAAAAATTGCTACACATTTTCTGATTTGACCCGAACTTGGCAACCGGTCTGTGGTACAATGGGGTATGTCAGGTTGCAGTTTAACATCTTTACATTTTCGCCATATTAAAAGTTCGGGTAAAAATGGAGTCTTTGTAACAGGAGGTTTGCTTAAACCTTGAATAAAAAGAGGTGTCATTTTCCTTTGTAATATGTTCTTGATGAGGTTTCTTTAGGCAGGTGTGACAGGTTTGGCCAAACGGTAGCAGAAGTAACAAAAGGAAGCTATTACACTGCTGTTAACTTCTGGCACATGCGAAGTGAGATTTGTTCTGCAGTGTATCTCTACAGAGGGGGAAAAAAAAATACTAAAAGATTTTTTTTTTTTAAGTGATAGGTTTAAAAGGAAATCAGTCAAGAAAATGCACATTGTAAAAACTCTGTGGGAAACAGTTTACCTTTCTTTTAGCAAACAAAAATAAAATAAAAAATAAAATAATAATAATAGAGAAAAATGAAAATCCGAGGGGTGTGTGTGTGATGAATAAGTTTGTGCCAGTAACCCCTGGACGGGGTTACTCTCATCTCTGAAACTTCTCTGCTTACAGCGATAGTCTCTACACAGATGTCTGTTGCTTTCTCTTTGCTACAATTAATTACTTTTTTAAGAACTTCTAGCTGACTTTACTAAAAAAAAAAAAAGCTTCTTTGCTGCCAGACCTTCAGCTGTCTGCCTCTCACTAATCCATGCAGTGTTTTCTTATAATGTGGAACAGGATTTTAACACCTACTTTCTAGATGCATGGTTGCTTCTATTCACTAGGGTTTAATTCACAGTATAATTTACTATGGTACTGTGTGAGTTATATAAAACACCTATGTGCATTGGCTGTGTAAAGAGATCCCATGTAGGCTTAGAGGTACTAAAAGTAAACAAATAGTTTTCTTTAAAGGCTTTGAGGAACACATATCATCAACATTTTATTCCATACTTATTATTTCCAATCAACAACACACAATAAGACTCATTTTGGGACTGAAATTTCACTGAAAGTAGTGGAAATCAGTGGAAACTGAAAGTTCTTCAGTAAGGACGTGCTTTAAATCTTTTAAAAAAAATTTAATCAAAATAGTTACATTAGATGAAGCAGAAAATGTTCCGGTTTGGATCCTGAAATTTGTTCATTTGGATCAGCTTAAACATTTGTTAGCTTTGTTAATGATTATTATTATTAAAGAACATAAATTATAATGCCTTCAAAAGCTTCAGAATAATTACCCTGCATAGCACCATCATTTTTGTGAGAAATGAAATATTTTTGCATAAATGCACGTAACTAAATGTATTTGTTATAGTCATAAATTGATGATGTAATAGGGGAAAACTGCAGTGATAAAGGGTAGGTTGTATACGTGGGAACCTAGCAACACTGAATTACTAGCTTAAATCTTGTAATATTACTTAGCATTCTGCAGGATGAAACATATTATCTTTTGATCTATGATCTTTATTTAGTCCAAGAACCTGAAAGATAGAAGTAATGACTGGACATGCAATAAATTACAATTAAATAAATATGTAATCAGCTGTTTCTAACAAATAGGATTTATTTTGAAAAGAATGCATCTATTTGAACAGCTGCTCATGTGATAATCAGTCCATCACAACAATTCAAGCGAGCATGTGAAATACTTTGGTACAGATGCTTTTAATAACCCAAATAATGCTTTTAATAATTCCAAAATGTCTTTTCAAGGTGAATTGTTGGCACTACTAAAATGTTTACTTCTATATTCAGAGTAAACAGTAGGCAGAAATTGACACTTTTTGTTCTAAAAATTATCAAGCTAAATAGTGTTCTCATAGAGGTGAGAAAGATTAAATAAATGTGTGTTTCTGACATTGCTTTTTAAATTATGTTACTTCTAACTACTTTCAAACTGCATTTCATTTTCGAACTGCAGAAAACACAAGTACTTCACATTATTTGATAATCAAAAGCCAGAAGAATTTCCTAAAGCCTCAGAACTGGCAAACAACCCACATCTTCCTTGATTTACTATTTTTTAAGTCTGGGTGGCTAATGCCAATTTTTTAGGAAATTAATCTTCTAAGGACTGATAGTATAAACAATGTAAACACAAACTGCACAGAGACTGTCAAGTGACTTTCAGACTGAATGTTTTTCTACTTGTTCAATTGACAAATTTTGTATAGTGTATGGATAAAACATGAGAAACAGAACTTAGCTTTTCTGATTATCTGTTACATACAAAATGCCACTAGAGGGACTTGTACAGCCAAGAGTAACTTGCATGAGCTTCAGAAAGAATTGTGTATAAATTATTAACAAAAACTGAAATATGAATAAGAAATAGTTATATTTTTAAACTGCATCTAAAGAGAACTCTACTTTTCCATCTCTGTCGTTTCTTGACAGCATCTTAATTTTTTTGTAATTTTGACATCCTAAAATACAACATCAAGTGCACACTTTTAACATTATCTATATCACATAGCTAAAAATATCCTTTCGTTTGACTTCTGAATATGAATTAAATACCTTTAATTTTTATTCTCACTCCCTTTAATAAAAATTCAATTTGTTCAACTCAAACAGTTCATTTGTTTCTGTGCAAGCAAGGCAATGTATGCATAGTTTACAGAGAAACCTCATATATGCAGATGATGAATATTCCATGAGGTGAAAGGATTGAAGAATTTTCAAATGAATTTTGAGAAGACGTCTTTACAGAGATCTAGCTGCACCACATAAGTGACCTGCTAAAATGGGACAAGGAATTTTCCACTCTGTGTTTATAAAATGAATGCTTGAACTGCAGAAGAAAAGATTTTGCTGTTCTTTCAATATTTTCTAAGCATGTTTCAGGTAGTAAAATATGCAACTGTAGTCCAAGAAGAGAAGCACCGTATTTCTATATGTAAGAAAGAAATTGACAGTAAAATAAGTAGCCAAACTGTGAAGCTCAAAGTGGGGTTAAAATGCATTGATAGTTGACTTCATATTTATTCCAGACAATACTCAAATTTATATTACTTTATAGAAAATGAAATGGATAACAATTTACTTGTATTTGTGAGGACTTGTTTCATGTGACTATTTTGGCCATTGAAGCCAATCCAAGTTCCACTATAATTCCATATCGTTTAAATGCACTTTTAAAATCTCGATAATCAATGTTCCAAGATTCCTGATGAGAATGAGTTTGTCTTTAAGGCAATGACAATTTTGTTCTACTGAGATGTCTGGATCTATTTCAAAGCAGAAACTCTCATAATCTTTTCTATAACCTTTCTAGTTAATGGAAGCTGTTTTAATATGACTAGAAAATATTTTCAAGAAAAATAAATCTCTTTAAACTTTCCAACTCAAATTTGAAAATGATGTAATATTTTACAAAACAAAACAAAACAAAACAAAAAAGTATGTTAACTAAAGCCTTTAAAGAACATGTTCTTATTTTCAGATTGAATCAAATGTAAAATCTTGAGAATTTTTTTGTATTAGTGAGAAAGTAAAACATCGCAGTAGAGAAAATATTAGAGCTAGTCTACAAAACAATAGTAGTTCAAGAAGAATGAAGAAAGCTTTAACACATTCTTAAAATGGAACAAAAGAACTTAGAAAAAATAGTCCTAGTTTTATTAGAAGTTTGGCATTATATGATTCTCTCACCTTGAGGTTTTTACAACAGATTTATTTTTGTCCTTTACTCATGAAGTATGTAACAATGGACCTAGTATTTTTTGTGGATGTGTGTGGTTTTCGTGCTGATTTTTATATGGAGAATTGCAACAGCAGAGCATTAAATAGAAACGTTCATGACCTTACCATATTCCATAGATAGAAAAATGTTGACAATGAAAACCTAGTCAAACAATCCAGAACATTTTGATTAAATCAACAAGATAAGTGAGGTTTTCCCACAAGAAGGTTCCAGTCATGTACTGATATGCAATGAGCACACAACACAGCAAGTTCTGTGCTACAGTGATAATGTAGTGTATATGGATGATAATGTGAATACAGAAAGATGATAAAAGCAAACTTTACACAAGACAGACACTTAAAATTTGGAGTAAAAATTACTGCTGTTTTGCTAGCAGGACAGTTACTTTTAGGGAAGGAGATGTGTCTGATTTATCTTACCAATAAAAGTACAGGAAAACCTTGAGCATCTGCAAACTGAGAATCTCTGAATGAAAATTAGTTAAAGGACAAAGGAATGCTGTCATGGCACACACACACACTCACCTTAATGTATGTAATGTAATTGGGTTTGATTGTGTCATTATAACCTAATCTGGATACACACACATATATATATATATTTATTGACTATTGGGCACTCAAGTGGTTTCTTTTAACTTTTGGCCCATGAAGTTATCAGTCACCTTTACCTCACATCTAGTATGCTTCCTGAGCATGTAACATCCTCTTAGCCTGTGAAGATAAGTTGACTTTTGCTGGCTGTAACAGCTACTCATATATACTAAACTGCTATGCTGTCTCTGATGGTTATCGTGTATTTTTCTCTGTATTATCTTATTCTCACAACTAATACCTGGATTTACTGAAAGAGGATTAACTGACAGGTCTACACTACTCTGACAAATCCAGATTATTTTTTCAAGATTAAAGGGGCAGGGCTGCAATGCGGCAGGGCTGTAGCTCAGACAGGGACCAAGCATGAGGTCCTTTCTCAGCGAAAAGCAGCTCCCACAGGTGGGGGTTGGCCCTGACTACAGCCTCCCTGCAGTGCAGTGTTGTTGGGGAGCCTCCCCCAGCCACCAGCAGCAGGACAAAGAGCACTCCTGGCTGCATGGGCTTTGAGCTCAGCATCCCCCCCAACCCCAGCACCTCCTCCCATGTGGAGGGATGCTCTCAAAGCCCTGACCAGAGCTCTTCTGAACCTTGTACTTAGGAACCTTGCACTTGTTCCTAATGCCTTTCTCCTCATGCTAGCTTAATATTTTTCAGAAATCCCTTTAGAATATCCAAAATGTTTAGCTGCTGACTTTGAGCTATCAGGAACATGTTTGAAGCGCAGTATGGGAAATATTATTCTTCAAAGAGCTAAGCACTCCAGATAGGAGCAATCACTGCATGTGTGCAGCCTGTGTACAGAAAAATGTTGAGATTTCGTATAGCGCTGAGTGACCTTAATGATTAGCACCTGTGTACTGTGAATTCAAAATCCATATTGAGAAAGCTTGTTGCCAAGTTCTACAAGCGTCAGAAGTATTCAATACTTACTATTTAAGCATACACTTAATAAAGGCATGCTCCTCTCCCAGGAAAAGCCAATACAAACAGCAAACAGATTTCCATTCTCTGCTCACAAGACCACTTGTGTTATCTCTCCAAGCTGATCTCATCCGCTGCAATGTATGTCATGTTGTACACTTTTTTCCTTGTTCATATTCAACATAGATGGAAAACTCACCCTATAAAAAGCATATGGCTACGCTGGACATCCTCAGCTACACCTTTTTCAAGCAAGATAAAGAGCTTGTTTGCCATTCAGTACAGCTACACTTGTCACAACAAGTAAATCCCAAAAGAACTAAAAAAGTGCTAAGGGTTTTTTGGACATCCAGAGTAAATTTGGACCCTGTCACACATCCAGGAAAACTAAAAGAAAATATTTGTTTGGCATCTTTGTTTTTTAGGGAGCTGCTGAAATTTCTACTTCAAAGAAGATCATCTGAACTTAATTTTATTGCTACAAATATCTAAAATTACAAATAGAGAACTCACATAACTAGAATTTGTGATGGAAAGCTATAATTAATACAATTTTCATTTTTACACGGATTACATGAACTAGCCATTTTCTGACATAATCTGACATGAACACTAAAAAGTGATTGTTAGTAAGTTAGTGTAAAATGAGAAGAAGGAGGAGATGTGAGAGACGTAGTTCGACTTATTCCCCATTCATTATTTTAAAAAACTCTTCAGAGATTAATATTCAGACAAATAACGTACAGAAACAAAACAGAAATATTGACTCAAATGCGTACTGGCCTTTGAACTTAACATACCTTTTAGATATCAGAATTAATAAAGTAATACCAGCATTTACTTTTACAAGTGTTGACATTTAAGAGGGATTGGAACATGAGGAAATCTTTTTTATGTATTAGAAATTAAAAAGCATGCATTAAGACAAGACACTTCCTGCACCTGAGAATATAAATGCTCTCTCTCATTTTGTCTCTTTCCTTGGCCTGCTCTCCTTTTCCTTTTTCCCTTCATGGAGAAGTCTGTTGAGGCCAGAATTCAAGTAGCTGTCTCTACTCAAAAGGGATGGATAGAAACAGCCATATGCTCCAGCGGGAGAACTCTAGTCCTTTAAACAACAGTCATTCTAATAAAGGTAGCAGATGTAATGCAAATAAATTAGCTTTGCACTGTCTTCATCATGTTATTCAGCGTCATACTCTTAGTATTTCTGAAACCAGAACAATGACAGCAAATGACTCACGCTTCCCTAAAGATTTTACCTTAGCTTTTACCTCTAATCTTGCCAAAGGCAGTGTGTAGATGCGTCAAGCTTCTGAAGGTGATATTGGAAGATTCCTGTTGAGAACATTTCTTGGTCTAATAATGTAAGGTGGCTGTTAAATAACATACTGTCAGAAACAGAATTCTCTTTTTCTAAGTATTTTGTGATATAGTTATTCCACGACCAGTAAATTTTTTATTTGCTTTGTCAATTTTTCACATGAAAATGTGCATAAGTGCATACCAAAAGAAGGAACATTGGAAGAGTATATATGGAATTGTGTTTGTACTCAATTCCAATTTCTTTCAAGGCTTTCTGGTGAGGTCAGGACTTACTACAATATTCTCTTGCCCAGTGTCTTCCAATGTCTTCCAGTTTTGTGAACCAAGATTCACATATAGTGGGTAATTTGTTGATCTACATTTACAAATGTCAATTTCAGGCTCCTAGGAATGAACACAACACTCAAGGTATCTGACTTATTCAATGCAATGATTTTTGACAGAAAACTTCCCGTATGCTTCATCCTCTGGAAATCTCACCAACACCCTCTGGCTTGGGGAATCTATTGCAACACTTATCAAGACATTCTCCATCAAGTCAGAGACTGACAGAGACACAGAACAATCATTAATCCTCCGTGGGATACACAGTGACACAAAACGCTGCTTTACAAGCCACAGGGGACCACTTGCCTAGCAGACTGCTGAACTGTTCTTTTTGAGGAAGCGTACAGTAATTCACGACTCCAGTGCATAACAGGGTTTCAACTTTGACTTCCACAGAGTCTCTTGTGCATATCCTCATTTGCTTTGTTCTGTGACATCAGAAAAATGACTCCTTGTTAACACCACCCCCTTGTCAGCTTTTAAAGACAGAACGTGAACGTACATAGAAGCTTGAGCACTGAGTTGTGAGTTTGGTATTTTAGCATAATACTTTTAGGGACTGTATCCTCTACTACAGTCTTGATTTAGGACCGTATGTTTTTTACAGCACATACAGGAATAATGAGACTCTGGAAAGGAATTCGCAGCAAGTAACACACAAGGAGGCAGAGATGCCTGAACTAGCAAACGGAAATGATCAGAAGTTTTGGACTGCTAAAATGCAATTTTTTCAGCTCAGAGTTTAAGATTTTTGAGGCCACAAAACTATGGGACAGGGTGGAATGGAGGGCATACTGTTTTGCATTGCAGAAAGGATAACTACAGCCTACATCCATAATTAGAGTTACTTGTCTCTTGAATAATACATACTGTTACTTTATTTTGCAATGAGTGCACTTTTAGTAAGATACAGATTTTTCTTCATTTGAGGATGTTTTCTGTGCTTTTTTTTTTTTTTTGTCATTTTGTTTTTGCGTTGTTGTTGTTTTGGTTTTGTAAATAGAAGATATCCCTATCTGTGTAGGTGACCTGAATATGTGCATCAGGGAATATCAGTTCCTGGACATTTATATTGCAGGTTGATTCCTAGGATAAGGTCTAAGATGATAAGGGAAATTCGGGAGAATGTTTTGCCTCGTTTTAGCTGTTTCCATCATCCACATTAGGTTTTATCCCTTTAAAACTTTCAGAAGCCCTGGAGGTTGCAAACAAAATTAGAAGGAAAATAAGTGTTTATTGAAGCTTATACGCAGCACACAGGAGAACATCTTTTCAGCTACAGACAACATCTGCAAGAACTGTGTCAAATGCTGACATTTTCTAAAATTTCAGAAGTTTGCAAATGTAAGCCACAATATCTCATGTGTGGCAACAGTAAAAGGCTATATAACTGTGGGAACAGAAAAATTAGCAATATGAAAATCCTTGAACTGCTGCTTGTAGCTAAGGAGCCTTTAGAGAATCTTTAGGGAAAAAAATCCTCATTTTCTTATCCTAGAAGTGAACCATGTCAAGCTTCATTTCCTTACTCACAGGTTGCTTAATTCCTACAATGAGAACATACAGCTTTAACTATCTCTTCTCACAGTGGAATACAACATAGTTTTCTACAGGCAGATGTGCTGTAGATGATACTGGGCAAAATTCTTCCTTCTTAAAATTCTGTCCAATTCATTTGTTGGTAATATCTATCACCTGCTGTGTATGCAAAAAAAAAAAAAAAAAAAAAAAGGGAAGATTTCCAATACATTTGTTTTAAATAAATTTTTTAAATGTAGATAATGCGTATTATACTGTTGGACAACTATGCTTATGCATTATCTTATTATCAGTAGTACCTTACATTATTTCATGTAATACCTTCAGAGTGTCACAGAAACTACTGTGAGGCTTTAAGGTAAGGAAAATACACAGTCATACATTCTCATTGTTATATTTCTCACATAGGCTTTTTATGACTTAAATTATAAGCTTAAAGTTGCAATTTAATTCTGCAAGACATAATGCCCTTCCTGAATTTCTAAAAAGCAGCACTCTCTCAGGTTATACAGCAGTCATTTCATTTATTAGACTTCACTGTCTTTAAAAAAACAAAACCAATTGCTGAAAGGATAATAAATGTGAATATAGTTTGATATTACTTTGATTTCTTAAGTACGCCATGATGAAGATTTCAAAGTATACTGCAATGTTTTATTTTCTCCATTAGAATTTTCCTATTAAACGATTTTCAGACTGTAAATTATTAAAGCCAGCTGAACATTCTACTTTGAATAATTTATTTACTGTGAAATTGTAAATTGCCATATCCTGTCAAATTTCATGCAAAAGAGTGAAAGCAATCCAGTTTATTTAGGGTTGATATTATAGGTTACATGAACCACCCCAGTGATTGGTAGATGAAACTAAATAAACTTATTTGCTTAGTTATTACAATGTAAGAAAGGAAAATACAAGAATAAGCAAAAATTCAGGAAGTAAAACAGGTCTAACTTTTTTTTTTTTTAATTGAGACAACGCAAGCATTGGCATTCCAAGAACATGAAATTTTGCATATTTGTCTTTTAATTTGCTATAAAGCACCAGAGATTTTGATTATAGCAATGGTCTTTTAATTATCTGTTTTATTTACACAGCAGTAACTGACTGTAGTGGTTAGCTTTCATATGAAATTTAGTGTACAATTTGCATGAGCTAATAAAAAAAATTATATTCCAAGATAAGACTTTTACTTATTTTTCAAGTAAAGAAAAGCTGTCTTGAAAAAATTACTGTAATCCTTCTTTCCTGTTGCAATCCTTGTAAAGCCATGGCACTTATAGTGTGGTTTCCAGTTAAACATGGGAAATTACTTTATTAAGGATAGTTCCAATAGCCTTAATGGAACAAAATTTTTTTGAGTAAGTAAGTAGAATAAGATTTGGCCAAGGAAACAACAATGATGCAGCCTTTGGAAAAATAAACTAACAGACTGTTTGCCACAATAGAATTGATAAAACAAACTTGGATTCCTGCTGACCCATACAGGCTGTTCAATTGCAGTCAGAGACAACGCTCTGCCACAACAGCTCATTCCTTCATGAAAAAAAAAAAAAAAGAAAAAAAAAATGTTGTTCTGACCAGGAGATGAGTACTTTATTTAAGACACAATTTAACAACTACAGAGTCCATCTAGTAATGAGCTATTTATTTGAATAAGTAGACAATTTACAGAAAACATTATTCATTCTATGCTTTTTAGAATGTAATTAGCTATGCTATTCGCAATCTTATGTTTATTTCAATACCTGATTCTTTTCTTCAAGATACGTCTGGCATGCCCTAATTCTCCTTTTAAACTAGGCCAATGCAGAGTAACCATCTCAAAAGCCAATGGATTGCAGGAGGGTAATGAGCAGAAGTGAGCATCAATGTTCACAGTTCTTGCCCTGATATACACAGACTGGATGCCAATAAGACAAATTATTTCCATAAATGCACGACTAGCATTCTTGAAATGGCTTTCCATTAATGCTACATTATTTTATTTATGAACTAATTTAGTTTTAAATGGATGATAGATTTACGTCAGTTAGGGTCAAATTTTCCTTACTAATTGCAAAGTGAATTATACTGTCCATGAAACTATGTCTGCATTCTGCTTTTCTAGAATAAAAAATTAGGAAAGTAAAATTGGTGCACATTACATCAAGATATCCAGATATAGCTGTTCCTATTATTCAAATGTCTGCTAATGCAACCAGCTTCAACTTGTTCTAAAAGCTCATTTCCATTTGCTTTCAAGTTCTGTATCAACACTTTTTCTTTTTTTTGCCATGAAAAATGAATTCAAATATTAAGTGACTTTGCAGTTGTCTTTCTTCTTGCAGATCTGAAGCAAAGGAAAACTTCAGTTATTAAAGACAACTAATCTATTCAAGCTACAAGCAAATCAGAGCTGGATACCAATTAGTGAAAATGGGATTTACACCTGCTTCCTAGTTTTTCAGCCACTAGAGGGCAAGGCTTTTCTGTGTCTTTTCCCTTTTAAGAAAGTATTTGACTCCAAATACGTATGCTTTGCATTTCCTATCAAGCCTATATGAGCTTGAACATGTCATTCTACCAGATAGATCTGAACTTGAGTCCTTTCACCACTACTGAAAAATGGTCAAGGAATAAAAGCCACGAGGTCTGGTTCTTCTTGTGTCTAACAGGACTTTCTTAAGTCAGTAGTCACGGTAAACAGGAGAAAAGTTAACCCATTTGACATCAACCTATGTTAACTCAAGTCCTCACTTACTTTAAGTGTGCAAACTGTATCTTTGTGTTCATTATTGTATGAAGCTATTAGATGCACCAAAGTAAATTGGAATAAGGATGTCAAGTACTTCCTTCAAACTTCTGAAATTTGAAAGGCAATGTTTATTCAGAAAAGGTCAACTGTAATTTTTATCAAACAGAGTATCTAATCTTCTCTTTGTTGTGTTTTTGCTTCTGACTCTCTCTATTTTCCTTTGAAGCACACATTCCTCCTCCTTCCAAAGATACATAACCTGACACTTTTTACAGTGGCGATCTCACCCCCTGCCCCCCTCCTTTTTTTTTCTTTGTTATTTTAACACTGTGATTTTTAATATGTACTGAAATTTTTATGTTGTTTTGGTGAAAGTTTCGTCTCTACTTATGGCTTCCAGAAATTTTATTTCATCTTTCTGTTTGATACTTCTGAATGGGCTGAATGTTATAAGGTTCAATTCTGAATAAATAAGGTTCGGAGTCAGTCATATTCTGAGGTCTTGTCTATAAAGGATATTTTGAACCCAGTTATCACCACTTTTTTCTCCTTTATCTTTTGTCAGGTCCTGTTGCTAGCATAAGCTTGCCTATTAAAGCAGTGTTGAACTAATCTCTTAAATTATTATCACTTTTCAGGATGTGCGCCAGCTTTTTTGACTATACTATTTGTCTCCAGTTACTTCTGCATTTTAGTTTTTACTATTTTGCCCTGTGTTTCATACAGTTCTTTTCCTATATTGTTTCTGCAAGTGAAATTTTTTTTCTGGTGATTTTTTTGAGAAGGAAATATTGTGTTCTTGCCAATAGATTTGCTCATCTAAAAGCCCTCTTCATGGCAGTGTTATGAATCACACACTGAATAAAGGAACATAGCATTTGCCTGGTAAGCTTGTGTAAGTTTTCTAACGCATGGAGTATTTGGTTCTGTTCGATGTGAAAGATTTAAGAGTGTTGTCTGTACATCCTTTTCTCTTCAGGAATTACATTTGTCTGATATCAGCCTGCAGTCACTCATAATGTAATTTCCTTCTGCATTTGACATCCATCTCAATTCCCTCTCAAAACACAGATGACTAACTAGCGTTCTTTCTGGCAACAGCGAAGTGTTGATAGGCTGCGCTCTGGAAGGGTTAGCCTATGCAAGCTGTGTTGTGCACCCATTTGTAAGAACCGATGTTGGTGCTAGGTGAACTCCTCTCACAGACTTAGGTCCTATGGTTGTGCTGCCTCTTTCATGTCCATTTCTGCCTCGGCTCAATCCCTATCCTGGTGTATCAGTGGACCATTTTTTGCCTGGTCCCTACTCTTTGATCTGGTCAACATAGACAAATTATTTGAAGGAAACATTTTTATTTGCACAGTTCCTCAAAAGCCATGGATTTCAAAATGTGGTCCTCAAGAAAGTCCATCAAACAGATACAGAAACAAAACTAGCATGAATTTAAGAGGGAAAGAATGCAGAAGCAGATTGGGTTGCACTGTAAGAAAATCTGTAATTATAAGGACTGGAAGACAAAGGCTTCTGAGGATGTCATGTGCCAGAGACAGCTGCCAGGTGCTATCTTGTTATCTTAATATATTATCTTCTCTGACATATCTTCTTTAATGGATAAGATAGTAAAAGGATCTGCAGCCCTCCTGTACAGCTGAAACTCCACCCTGGAGAGGTGTTCGAGCTATGTGCGCAGTAATGTGTCTGCAGTCAGGTGTCCTGACTGACTTCACGCTCAGCAGCTCTGTCAAGTCAGTGGAGCTGTATGGTGCCACTAATGAAACCACTGCCAGTGGAAAGATTATTATAGCTTTTACAGCTACAGTCAGTTTAGAATATATTGCCTATACCTATACTGAATAGTTGGTACTCTCATAAGTGCGGTTCTCCAATTGAAGAGAAAATTTATATAAAATTTTCAAATAAATTTGATTTTAAATATGATTGTGTGGTGGTATGATTGTATATATGTAACACTTTCTGAGTAAGTATTACGGTTATGTATACAAATAGGAGTAGTGAGGGGCAAAACTACAGAATAGGCCTATCATTCTCTTAATTTGTTTTCTACTCTAACACTATGAGTACTATCTAGACTTGGTGGAGAACTAGTAAGCTATCTCCATTGAATGCATTACTGATACCCATCTAAAAAGGAAGGTTTCTGTAACAGTCAATATAAAACAATATATATGGTCAATACAAAGGCAATATATGGTCTTCAGGACTTCCAATAAACAAACATAAAAATTCCTTGTTAGATGATTAAACAGACAAGCAAGAAAGGCATATGCGTTTACTCACCACTGGCTACCTACTTAAATGCAAATCATATTTAGGGAATCTAAGAGTGCCCCCTAACTTTCTTTAATTGATCATACCCATAGATATCATGTCACAGAAAATAGATTGCTGCTGATAAATTTGATTTGCTGAAGAAAATGAACTGTCTTTGCAAGACGATTTTCGGCAAGGATTGTGCTTCTGTTGCACATACCAATATTCATGTTACATTAAACATTGAGTGACAGAGAACAACAAAATTAAATGCTGTTGTATTAATTCTGCGGCTTGCTTCCTGGGGCAACTGTTGTCACTGGTTCCTTGCAGTAAAGGTAAGAGACTGAGTTCGTCTAAACCCAATCCAGAGGCAGCACCTGCCCTGTGTGCATTGATGAGCAGAGCAGTCGTGTGTCTGGTCATGGTAGTAGTCATGGTAATTCATCCATTAGCAGCTGTATATATCTCAGGAATTAAATCAAGGACTTGAACTAGCAGTGTGAGGAACAACAATAACTTGTGCTAGATATGAATCGTGCAAATTATTTGTGTCAGAAAACATTCCTCCTGGCAGATTTTGCTAAAAAATAAAAAGTATAAGCGTGATTTCAGTGGAAGAGCGTTCAGTATCACCTGGCTGCTGTTCTTTGTTGACTTTGCGCAGTCAGTTCACCATGCACCATGAGAATGATCATGACAGTATAAAAAGATCTAAAATAATTTTGGATGCAATTTGAAGTTGGATGAATGAGGTGAGCAGTTTTGACTGTAGTCACTCAAGTTCTATATATAATATATAATATATAATATATAATATATAATATATAATATATAATATATAATATATAATATATAATATATGTAATACGTAATACGTAATACGTAATACGTAATACGTAATACGTAATATATATATTATTATTATTGTTATTATTATATATAATGTATATTATATATAAAATTCTTAACGATTAAGAACTTACATGCTTAGCATGATTTTTCTACAAATACGAGAATTTCATCACTGCACCTGCTAGTAAGCAGTGTCAAATGGGGGAGGAAAAGGCCACATAGCCTTACTCCAACAGTTTTAAACAGAAATCTTATTTACCACTCTCAACTCCTTTCATGTCAGCATTAGATCTAGTCTTTCCTGTGTTAGGAAAAGAAACAAACTGATTTTGGGAAAACTACCTTTTTTCTTCCAGCCGTTAGCCTAGTTATCTCATTACAGCAAGAAACCAGTTGCCATTTTTGCTCATATAAAATGCATGTTTTAGCTATCAGCCCTTCTAAATCTGTAGCACCTTTTGAAAAAATTGCATATGGTTTTGTATATTAAACAATGTGTAAAGGGTAATATTCATTACAACTGTTTTACTCTCTAGTGAATAAAGCAGTCTTGAACTACAGTATCCTTCAGTGTGCAGTTAATATATTCTACATGAACAACCAGATTAATTGTGTGTCTAGTAAAAGTTACAAGTATAATTGCATTGGCTTCCTCATAGCATTTTGATTTCCTGTTTGAGTCCCTTAAGGACAGAATTATGACAGTGTTCTCATTTTAAATAAAAAGAAAGTAACAACATAGCTTATTTAAACTACTTTGTATACTCAAATTCTTACATTTTTCATCTTGTGTTTAGCAGAAATTAAGTTGCTATCTTTTATTCCAAAAAGTCTTTTTTAAAGATGCTTCTGCTTCTCCCAGAGCCAAAAAAAAATCTGAAAACTAAAGGCGAAAAATGCAACATCATGAAGAAAGATGCCAGCATCTGGAACCTTTAATTTCTTTTCAATGACTTGGTCTTTTATTTCTAACAATATAGGAGAGCATCTTCCATTCTATTTCTCCCCATTTGTGAAATTGCTATTGGAGCTTTGTGAGTGCATGTGTGTTTGTGTGTGCACATTGATACGGAGCAAAGGCTCCTGGAGAACTAACAACAAGACATTTTGATCTCTTGTTAGCAGGTATTCTTTATTAGCGCAAGCAGGTCATGCCGGGGATCATTCCACCTAGGCATTCCCAAAAAAGGCCGGTGAGCATGCTGATTATATTACAGTAGATATTATATATTCACTACACAATATTACAAATTCATTACAGTGCATGCATATTCATACAATCCTTCCTTCAGGTGATCCTTCTTCCATTTCTAGTGATCTTCTTTGACTCTCCTCCAATCAGCGGCCAGCCTTGTTTTCCTGTGGCTTCATCTTCAAGTTATGGGTACATTCTATCTTTTTCTCTTGGGGCCCATGCTGATAAGCTCCGCTAGTTGGTGCAAACATCCTGCCTATCCAAAGGCTTTTTCTTATCTCCTTGTAGGCCCTATACACATGCGGATGTGAACATTCTTGGGCCTTTAGTTCCCTTAGTTGCTCTACAGTTCAAAGCACTGCTCCCCCTCATGCCACCTGTTCTTCCTATCAACGTGTACCTACACAAGCATATGCTGATGAGAACGGTTTAATGTAGTTCACATGATGAATTAACTTTCTCTCAGGACAAATTTGAACAATTTTTCTTCAATTGCAGTTAGAGATGGTACAGAGTACCTCAAAATGCAATGGCTATTCAAATAGTTAATAAGAGGTAAGGGTCCTGCGAGATTAAGCTGCCTGCCAGCTAGAAAAAGGTTAAATGAAACAAAATCTTCCTGTCCTTCTGCACCAGAAGGGCATTTAACTCAAATAACCTGCTATAATTACATGTATATGCAATTGGTACATCTCACCTGAAAGTTCAAAAGTCTCCTTTTTAGACAGGCTGACAGTGTAAAATCAAATTCTCATGAGTGACTGGATAAATATAGCTTAAATTATGTTCCAAACAGGTTAAAATATAAGCAGGAAGAAAATCAGGGTACATTCTGCAAAGGTGTAACACACTACAGTCTTTTCAAAGCAAGCAAAGTCTTACAATACACAAAAAATCAAAGATTTTAAAAACAGATATTTCCAGTATACAACAAATTCATTCCATAAATTTGTGTACAAAGCAAATTGCAACGAAACATCTGCTGGGATATCTGCTGGAAAAACAGCACCTTGAGCTGCAAGCAATCCTGGAGACTCCTGGAGCGCGTGGAGGATAACTTCCTGGCCCAGGTATTAGACAAACCGGTGAACAGAGAAGCATGACTAGACCTGGTGCTCACCAATGGAGAGGAGCTCATTAAAGAGGTTAAGACTGGAGGCACTCTGGGCTGTGGTGGCTGTGCCCTGGTGGAGTTTGCGATCTTGAGGAAGATGGGCCTGGCAAAAAGCTAAGTCGGGACCCTGGACTTCAGGAGAGTGAACTTCTGGCTGTTTAAGGAATTATTGGATGAGATCCCCTTGGAAACTGTCATTAGAGACAAAGGAGGGAGCAGAGCTGGCAGCTCTTTAAGGACACCTTTCTGAGAGCACAAGAGCTCTCTGTCCCCTAGTATAGAAAAACAAGCAGAGGAGGCAGGAAACTGGCATGGCTGAGCAAGGACCTGCTGGTCAAACTGAGGGATAAGAAGGACGTGAACAGGCAGTGGAAGTTGGGATGTTTGGCCTAGAAAGAATACAGGGATGCTGTCCAGACGTGTAGAGATAGGATCAGGGAAGCCAAGGCACAGATGGAACTGAACTTGGTGAGGGATGTGAAAAATAACAAGAAAAGATTCTACAGGTACATTGGTCAGAACAGAGAGGCCAAAGAGAGCGTGCCCCCTCTGATAAATGAGAAGGGAGAACTGGCTCCAACAGACATGGAGAAGGCTGAGGTACTCAATGAGTTCTTTGCCTCAGTCCTCACTGACAGTCACGCTTCCAATGCCTCTCATGTCCCTGATCCTCTGGATGGCTGTTGGGAAAAAAATCCCTCCCACTGAAAGAGCAGACCATGTCTGACACCATCTCATGAGGCTGAATGTGAACAAGTCTATGGAGTCAGATGAAATGCATCTCAGGGTCCTGAAGAAGCTGGCTGATGGGGTTGCCAAGCCACTCTCTATCATATTTGAAAAGTCATGGCTGTCAGGCAAAGTCCCTGGTGACTGGAAAAAGGGAAACAACACTCCCAATTTTAAGAAAGGGAGATAGGAAGACCCAGGAACTACAGGCCGGTGAGCCTCGCATCTGTGCCTGGGAAGATCATGGAACAGATCCTGTTGGAAGAGATGCTAAAGCACATGTGAGATGAGGAGGTGATCCGAGACAGTCAGCACAGCTTCACCAAGGGCAGATTGTGCCTGACCAATCTGGTGGCCTTCTATGATGGAGTGACAATGTCAGTGGACCAAGGATGGGCAACTGATGTCTTCTACCTGGACTTATGCAAGGCCTTTGACATGGTGGATGACACGACATCCTTATCTGTAAGTTGGAGAGAAGTGGATTTGAAGGCTGAACTATTTGGTGGATAAAGAATTGGTTGGAAGGTCGCAACCAGAAGGTTGTGGGCAGTGGTTTTATGTCCAGGTGGAGGCTGGTGGTGAGTGGTGTCCCCCAGGGCTCCCATCTTGGGACTGGTACTCTTCAACATCTTTATCGATGACCTACTCAGTGGGATCGAGTGCACCCTCAGCAAGTTTGCTGATGACACCAAGCTGAGTGGTGCAGTTGACACAATAGAAGGAAGGGATGCCATCCAGAGGGACCTGAATGGGCTTGGAAAGTGGGCCCATGAGAATCTAATGAAGTTCAGCAAGGCCAAGTGCAGGCTGTTGCACTTGGATTGCAGCAATCCCAGGTGTGTGTACAGATAGGAAGAAGAACTCATTGAGAGCAACCGTGAAGAGAAGGACTTGGGGGTCCTGGTGGATGAAAAGCTGGACATGAGCCAACAGTGTGCACTCGCAGCCTGGAAGGCCAACTGTATCCTGGGCTGCATCAAAAAAGGGGTGGCCAGCAGGGAGAGGGAAGTGATTGACTCCCTCTACTCTGCCCTTGTGAGGCCCCGTCTGGAGTACTGCATGCAGGTCTGGGGTCCCCAGCACAAGAAACTTTCAGAGATGTTGGAGCAAGTCCAGTGGACAAGGAAAATGATCAGAGGGCTGGAGCACCTCTCTTATGAAGAAGGGTTGAGGGAGCTGGGCTTGTTCAGCCTGGAGAAGAGAAGGCTCCAGGGAGACTTCATTGCAGCCTTCCAGTACTTGAAAGGAACTTATAAGCAGGAGGGAGGATTGTATTTTGCACAGGCAGATAGTGATAGGTCAAGGAGGAATGACTTTAAACTAAAATAGATTTTAGGATTTAGATTAGATGTTAGGAAGAAATTCTTTACTCAGAGGATGGTGAGGCACTGGAACATGTTGCCCAAAGAAGCTGTGGATGCCCCATCCCTGGAGATATTTAAGGCCAGGTTGAATGGGGGCCTGAACAACCCGATCTAGTGAGTGGCAACTCTGCTGTGTGGCAGGGGGGTTGGAACTAGATGATCTTTAAGGTCCCTTCCAACCTAAGCTGTTCTATGATCCTACGAAAATTCTGCAGTCAAGAAGGGAAACCCTTGCTGTTGTAACAACATACAGTTTTGCGGACATGCTTTGCAAGCTTTATATTATCTCTTCTCTATCTCTTTTCTATCTCATTTACAATTTCTACTTTTTAATGCCAGTTCAGTAAATGCTGATGTGCCTCTCGAAGATGCACTGTAGCCTGGTACAGCCACATGATTACTCTTAAGTCTCAGTGGTAGCTGCTCTCCTAATGAGCCAGGATAAAATCATTAAAAAGTAATTGTGTGCAGGTTTTACAGATAAGTCTCCGCTCTGGGACAAGGCAATCCTGACAGACTGTAATATTTCTAAGGCAATATACTCCTCCCTTCCTGTTTAATGAGCCATAGATTTTTAATCTGGGAGTTTTGGTGATAGGCAGGAATGCACAAGAGGTCTGTCTGGAGGCATCTGTATGTTGTACATGGCTGTATTCAATACAGACAGTGAAAAGATGAGAAATAAATTCAGCCCCAAATCTTCCCAGAAGTTCTGTGTTGTAGTCTGTGCCACTGTTTCCTCTGGTAATTTTCAGACATGGTACACTAGTCCAAATATATATTTACTTTCAAATGATGGGCTGTTTTTACTACTGCCCTTCACATTCAGTGAAAACATTCAGAAACAGGAATTGACTTATACAGCAGAAGTGGAAGAAAATCTAATTCTGATTTGTAACATCATTGAGAAAATAACTGCAGTAGAGAATTTTCCTTCCCCTGTATCATAGCTATATAAAAACATATTAATGCCACAAAAAGAAAGAGAAAGTGAAAGACAAGGTTTTCTTGTGGGAATTAAAATATTTTTACTGTACTATATTCATAATCAGACATAGTCTATCCAGCAATCATTTTGTAGTAACATTCGATGAAAGTAGGGAAAGTAACAAATGTGAAGCAAATAAGATGTTTCCTGGTGCATCTTGTGAAAACCACAAAAACTACAAGAAAATAGTGACACAATTTAGAAGTAGCTAATCTGCTTTTCAACCCACGAGCATGCATCCCGTCATAAGAGCAGTCTGCCACACAACATTCTCCACTTCCACCATGCTGCTACCAACATTTCAAGCTTCTAGCATGTCCTGCAGGTCACTGTACCTCAGCTTTGCCTGCTTAAGATCATAACTCTGTTGTGAAAGAGAGACATCCAGTGAAATAATGTAGTGAATTCAAAAAGAGCAAATTTTAAAAATTTTGTAACTGCCACTGATCTGTATAAACACTGATTTCCCAATTATCTACATCAAGTTTTATCAGCTCTTGAAGAGAACAATAACAAGAGCACATAGCAAATGGCACTGTGGAAATCCAAGTAAATATAATTGCATGCAAGAGGGGTCAGTTCACTATGATGTATTCCCAGAGGTTGGAATATCCCCAGATAAAGCAGGCACAAAATACCCTTACCCTGGCTAACTCCCCTGTGGGCAGTATATGTTTAAGTTAACTTTTGTTTAAGTGAAAAAGACTGGTATTTAATTTCAACATTTGATCAGAGGGACTCGCTTTCTGACTCATCAAGGGAAGAGTTTTCACTTAACAGGGAAGATTGGAGTTTTGAACTTCCTCTGATGGTATTTATCTGCCATTTGCTCTTCTATAATCTAAATTAAGAGAGATAAACAGTTAACCAGTTGTGCCCCAAACCCTAGTACCAATTAACTTTGGGGGTTTGTAATGTCTTGTCTTAGTTTCTAACTGAAACTTTCTCTCTTAGTGTCTGCTACAAAGCTGTGTTTTGGTTCTAGAAGAAAAACAAGGCTGATAACACCTGGGAGCGTTGAACAGAGCAAAGGACATTTTCATTCTCAACTCCTTGTGTTTTCCCTGCCAGTGAAGGAGCTAGAGGGGGCACAAGGAGATGAAAGGGGACAAGAATGGGGCAGCTGACCCGAACTGACGAAAGGGATATTCCATACCATATGACATCATGTAATATAAGGAAGGTAAGTGAGCTGGGAGGGCCCGTTTGCTTGGGGATTGGCTGAGCATCGGTCGCGGTTGGTGAGCAATTGCTTTGTACAATCACTTGTTTTGTATATAATTATCATTACTGTTATTTTATTCTATTTTCCTTGTCTGTTAGTAAATAGTTTTTATCTCAACCCACGAGTTCTACCTTGTTTCTCGATTCTTTCCCCCATCCCAGCTGGGAGGAGGTGGGGAGTGAGCGGAAGGCTGTGCGATGTTTTAGGCCTGCTGAATCAAACCACAATATGTCTCCATTTGGAGTCTTCAAAGGCTTTATGGGAACATATGCAGTTTCAGTGAAATCTCTTAAAAAAGAAGTAGCAGAGAAACGTACAGAAATGTGTATTCCATTAGTTAACACTATTTCTTATTGTAGATATCTGTGTATATGTTCTGGAATTTCCTTAATTTTGTTGGAGAAAGAGCTCAAGTTACCCTGAATCCTCGTCATGATAAGTGATTCTCAATTAGAGTTTTTATGAGAAAGGAGAAATCCCTTCTATCACACTGTAAGACCTATTTAACTTCCCCAATTATTATAAAACAAGTACTGCTTATTTTCTCTCCCATACTGTCTCTCACCTCCTCTCCCACCACCTATGCTCAAAGTTTTTCTTGATGTTTGTGACGATAATGGCATCTGTGCTGTCCAACACATTTCTCCTTCTGTGTTTTCACCCCGCCCCATGACTGCCTGATGCCATGTTACAAAGAACGGTACTGCAAAAGAGAAACACTTTGGCCAGGCCCAGATGCTGTTTATTTACTGGGTTTCTCTGAAATTTTCATCTCAATACTGGAATATAAAACTGAAAAGGAGAGATTCTCTCTATTTTTCCTTTCCTTTTGAAAATAAGATAATTTTAAATGTCAAATATGAGTCCATATTGTAATAAATAAAATTGTTACATATTGTGGCAAGAGGCTTTTTGAAAAAATGGCTGAAACTGAAGGAATTGGCTATTTTTAGCATGCCATCTAAGCCAATGTCTAGAGAACACTGCTACATGCCAGGAGGTATGCACCTCTTGAAGAATCCCAGAGTATGAATTTGATTGCTGTTCTATCAAATACACCACACTGAATCTACCCCTTACGGCTGAACACATTTCGTGTTACTTGATCTACACATTTCTCTTACACTATAGTACAAAACTGCTAGAATGGCATTTTACTAAAGCTGCATTTTTCTAAATGATGTTATTAAAATGTATAAAGCAATTTCTTCAGCCTTGTTAGCTAGACAAGCTATTCATAAGACTAAAATCAGGAAAGAGTAAATGGCTAAAAAACTGGACTGGAAGAAAATTTGACTTTTACACCTGGTTGCACTATATTTTTTTATGTGACCTTCAATGATTCTCTCAACTATGATACATTTTTCCCTCTGTGTAAAATATGGATTACAATTCCTTATGTCTTTGTACTGTTAGAACTGAGACCCTGTCTCACAATGGGCTCTGAACATTTCAAGCTTTGTTCAAGGCTGACTTCTGCCTCGCTTACTACTCAGGCTATACCTAATAGTTTAGAAAGTAACTTATTTGTAAATTGAGAATATAACACACACAAAAACTTCAGTCCCATATTGTGATCTTTTAGATCAGACTGACCGTGAAAACATAATAGAAGTATCATTAAATTACATGAAAAAGCATTTATGGTTTATCTGGAGAGTTCCGCTGTTATCCATCTTACAAACTTTAGCTGAAGGGATGTATTTTAATTATTCTTCCATATTCTGTTTTTATTCCTTTAGCTACATCGTCTTTAAGTCCACTCATGCATCACTGATGTTAAAGGAAAATATGACCAGAATTCATAAACACTGTACATTGTTCTTAACTTGTTTGTTTTCTAATTTCACCCCTGGAGAATTTAGCCTTTATATAGACAACTGGTAACATTTTCAACAATCTCCAGTCTCCACTAATGTTGGACATTATAAATTGCACACTGAAAGTTATTGATTACTGAGTTTCTTTATGCAAGTGAGCATGTTCTATGCTTTTGAGGAACTGACTCCAGCTCCTTGACCTTCAATTTTAGTGTTACTTGTAGGCTATCCATAAATGACATCACCTGTCCCATCCACAGACCTTTGAAGAATACTCAGTTTCTACAGAACCATGTAACTTCACTTTAATAAATCTGTTTGCCTTCAGGATAGGATAGGAGGATAGGAAAGTTAGGTGAACAAATTTTTCACCAAGACCGTGGCTTAATGCGTGCTGCTTGAGCAGCTCCTCTTCCCAGTGGCCTACAGAGGTGCTGTAACAGAATCACTCTGTCTCTGTAGCCTGTAGGACTGACTATGTCTTATTTCTTCTTCTGTGTTAGAACGCTGATCAGGCTGGCACAATGTCCCTGACCACAAAGATACTCCTCTTTCAAGACCACTGAAAATTTCAGTCTAATGGAGATTTTAGACTTGTAGCTTACAAAATCAAAGACAGAGGTGAGTGCAAGTTTGAGGAAATAAAGCTTCTGTAACCAAAGGAAAATTTCAGTCAAACGTAGTGAAGAAATTAAAGAAATTAAAAAAGAAGCGGACAAAAATGGCGCATGAGGTTTTACCACATCTTTGGCTTTTTGCATAACAAAGAAGTGAAACCTGTCCTAGAAAACAGCTTCATTTTTATTGTTCACCTTTGAAGGTGAGATTCTACCTTGTGGTTATGGCAGATTCGGACTGCTATACATAGTTCCTTGTGCCTGTGTCTTCTGCCATAAGAAATATGGCAAATTTTTTTTTGGTGTTATTTATTTCCTTAAATAAACATCAACAAAGTATACCTACAAAAGCGACCTAATGAAATTTCATGCCCAAATCAAAATGTAGCGGATCTCTATGAACCCCTTTATCTGTGAATGAGAAAGTCTCTCTGTTTCAGTGGATGGTACAAGAAGATCCATTACAGAGTCAAGCTCAAATCAGACTCTTGTTCTGAAGCAGAGCTATTTTACTTTACTCTTCTAGTCAGCTGTACAACTTATTAATCTACTTAATGTAAGTGAGCCTCACTGAATAATTTATGTTTTGCCTTAATGCAATGGAGAGGGACACATATTTGCCTAGATCAAACATGTCTAGACTTTGAAATGTGGCCTAAGAAATTTTTATTTTAATTCAAAGAGTAGATGAAGTAAAACATGCATACCTTCAACTTTTACCAACAAATTGATAGAATAAGTTTTATTTACATAGAACTTTTAAAAACATTTATCACCTTTTGAGTTTATTGCCTTCTTTATCTTTTCTTCTAAGAAATCCAGTTGTGCCACTCCAAAGGATAATATATTCCTCTGAAAAGGCTGAGTAGAAATGCCATAAGATTTTATTCTATCTGAAAACACAAAACCTTCAGAGAATATCAATTTCATTTGGATGAAAGTTTCAGCTTTTACAGTGCCAAAATTCTTTTAAAGAAGCAGCTTACTTTTCTTTGTTTCCTATAGATGTAGATACATCATCGTGGAACTTAATTTGTATTTGGACTTTTTGTGTTTAAATAACTTATTTTCAGACAGGCATTAAGAGGCATTAAACCAGCAGAAAAGAAGAAAAACAGAATTAGCATCAATTAAATGGAATAAAGAAAAGCTTAAAAAGTAACATTTATTATACAAAATGGCTTCTATGACTTCATCTATGCAGTACAGAAAGGGCAATTACTGACAAAAAGCATGCAGTGGAGAAGATCTCTAAAAATGGTCTGCCTTCATGTAAAACACAATGCATAAGGAAATTTGTTCATTACGGTATTATAGCATTAAGTAACCCTTATTTATTTATTTTTTTAAACCATTTAATATATATGCCTTTTTTCCACCGTCTATCTATCTTCCCACTTTTTTAAAGAAACAAGTTGTGTTGAACGTGACTGTATTCAAGTTGATTTGGTACATGTTTGCTTTTATCTCCATTATAAAGAACAAAAGCTTAACTGAAGTCAAATTTGTGGAAACTTAAAAGTCAAGAAAGCTGTTTGCTGGAATTGCTTTGAGGACTTCAGGCACTGCAGACTGGATATTAAGTCAGCATCTCAATAAGCTCCCAACTGATGTCCCTGGAAGCTTCTGGAACTGAAATGGACCGTCATAATTTACCCAGGAGCAGAATTTGGACCCAGACAAAGTGTCATGAAGAAAATCATCACTCATACTATACATGCTTTTGAAAATGCTAACCCCTTTGGCATAACATTAAGCATGGCTGCATCTTGCACTGTAGCACAGTAAAACATTCCAAACTTAGTGAGTCAGGAGGTGAAGCTAAAAAAAAGTGAAGATTTTATAAAGTTCAGAACAGCTCCAAACTAAACCCTGATCTAAGATGCCAAGCTTTCAAACCTACCATAAGGATTGGAGCATATACTTTCCTCAATGGTAAATCCAAAACCCTGACAATGTGCAAGAATGCCAGATTCTCTTTACAATGTTCCTATCCACGAGACAGCAGTAGAAAGATCAGATCATTTCTAGAGTGGTTATTGTTAAAAACCATAATATAAAGCTTAATGTTTTTACTAGAATGCATGTTGACTTCAGTTCCGTGGTGTTTCAGCCGAGAGAACCAAAGTCACACACAAAACTGGTCCATTTCATCATTGGGTTATGTCATATCTTGTTTCAACGACTTCATTTGATTAAATATCGTTCTGCTTAAATTGTATGAGAGTTGGTGTGAAGATCTTTTGCTGTTTAGTTACTTTCACAAACTGACACTTTTTGCAGCAGGATGCTGGCAGCTTGTTTTTACCAGGCTAAGTATTCAAGCTTCTCATGACAGCCAAGATAGCCTATTCTGGTGAAACTGCAAGAAGGCAAAAGGAAAATACAGTATCTGATAACACCTACCTACACTGAGTAAGTCATGTAAAATGTCGCAAATTGATACACTATCTGAGAGCTCTGAAACCAAAGAAGGCTTGACATATGCCTGCAGGTATTCAACCCACACATCATAATTTCCAAGCTTTTGATTCCCCTTCAGTTCTACTGCAGCAATGCTGAAAGTGTTCATGATTAATACAGATACTAAGGGCTTGTTTTCACCAATTCACTGCTGTCAGAACTGATATGCAATGTTTGCTGAGTTACAGCCTACCATTTCAAACAATATTAATATCCCATATCTAGCTTTAAAGCTGCTTATAGCAAGGAAGCATTAAACTAAGCAAAAAGTTAGGCATGCTGGGAGAGGACAGAGGAACAGAAGTCTAGTAGGATTGCAGTCATCTGGAGAGCACATCCTGAAGAACTACTCAGCAGAATGAAGGAAATAAAAAGGCACGTATTTTCAGAGGTGAGGCTGGCAACTCTGTAGATCTGGGGGCAAATAGAGAGACTGGAATGAGGTCTGAGGTGTTTAATGTGGTTAATATCTACTGACACATAACGGCACATAATGGCAATGGATGGATTCCAAGAAGAAGTGCCAGGAAGAAAACTTGTTCTCCAAAGCTTACGTCATATTTTAAGGCCTTATAGCTAGCCAGCTCAGTAATATCAGAGAATGCCAAATTCTTGTATTTCACTGGTGGTTTTACTGCAGCAAAGGTTTATCTTTGGTTTGGTTTTTAACCTTGATATGATCAGAAATAATTATTTGTTTAAGTAAATGATTTTTTCTTGTTTGTTTCAATTACAAATGGAAATGAATGTCTTTCTCAGGGAAGCAGAAGAAGCATGATTTACAACAACTTTCTTATTGAACCAAAAAGAGATCTTATGACTGGGATGGTACTATTACATGAAGATGAAGGTATAATGGCTGTCATTTGCCCAGGTTCTAAGTGTTTTTTCTCAAAGTTGTGGGACACAATATCAGACATTAAATTATTCGCAGCCTTTATATGTTGCTTTATCAAAAGCATTGTTACATTTTCAGAAATTTCTTCTGATACTCTGCCATAACTGAATGCACTACTTGCCAATAACATAGAGATAGAAATGTTGAACTTGATTGTGCAGTCGCAGAAGATCCTTGGTACTTAAGATGTAATGATCTTGCCATATCTCCTGTGTACTGTATCTTTTGTCAAATACAGCTAAGAAAGTTTAAGCATAATTAGAAGCTAATTACAACAAAGCGACATTTATTCATTCCTGCTAGTTCCTGTGATGTTGTCAACATTGTTGATCTCAACAAGGACAATATATTGAATGCACTGGGCTTCTTTCATGTGACATTGATATGTTTATGTGCAGTATATGCTTATGACTAACCGATGTGGAACACTGGGTGCTAAATGATCAGATTACAAGCAAGAGCATTTAAAGATTTTTGTATAGACTTCCACTGTTCTGAAGTTTGCAAGAATTAATCAGGCATTTTAGTATGGTTCTCCAACAACAGAGTGTGACTGCCCCAGAAACATACATGAAACTTTCTCTGTACTTCTCTTCAGTAGTACTACCCTTACTTAATTATGGCCTTTATAATCCTTTGCATCCACCTTCTTGAAGACTATGGTATAAAGAATCTCTTTTCCATCACTCTTAAAGAAGTTTTATTAAAGGAGAATCCCAGCATTGTAAAGAGCAGTCTTGTTGTAAGAGCTCAATAAGCAGGATTTATTTACATTCCCCTGGAAGAGCATGAGAGAAAAAAATGTTTATGGTGTACTGTATTCTTTTACTGACCTGAAAGATTATTTACTTCAGTAATCAGGCCCTAATGATGGCTCAATGCAGCAAAGTATACAATGTTTCCCAATATATAAAGCAGGAATTTCCATGCTCTACCAGGTGTATGCCTTAACAACACATTGCTGGACAGGAAGCATGTAGCTCCCCAAAATTCTTGTGACGCTTGTTAGACAGTGTCATAGGTGTTGTCTAACCACAGAATTTTCTGTACCAAACAGAAGAGAAAAACTGGAAAATATTAACTAGTGCATATTTTGTCATAGTTCTGGATGCTGCCCATCAGCAGTGACTGTGTGGAAAAGGAACCACTGTAACCACTTTAAGCAAAAGATTTTAAAAGATCGTATTTGTTAGGTGTCATGTACAAGCAGGCATGAGCTTGTTATAGAAGAAAGGATAAAGTACCTGGCTGTCTTCTCCCTGCCTGTGCCACAAGAATGTGGGCAGCCACATTTCTCCTCTTTTAACAGTTATAAGGCAGTAAAACATGAAAAACTTTATACTTTATGCAATGTGCAGTCTTTTTCTGTCTTTAGAGCTGTTTCACAAAAGAAAGTGTACTCTATTTAATGTGATATCTAGAAGCCAAGGAAGTGCTTAAATGTCAAAACCCCTTCTACAATTGTTTCAGAACTGATTTCATATTATAAAGTTATTCCATAGCTAGGTGGCTCCCATGAGTAAAAAAGCCATTTACTCTCTATGCTGAAGCACAATTACTTGAATATACTCACAGTGACTAAACAGTGCTGAAGAAAACACTAAGCTGTAGTTCAAACCTCCTTACTATGGCAGTGACATGATTTAAAGTGCTATTTTTCAATCCTGGCACTTAATCTATAAGCGCAAATTCATCTGGGGACCAATCATGGCTCTGTTTCTTCGTCTCAGAGCTAAACATGAGGCTGGATTGCCCCTGAGTCGCAGCAGCTCGTTTGATCTCTGCCCATGTCACAGTGGGGGTCAAGGCGGAGGCAGTAACAGGTGCCTGGCAGGGCTTTGCTGACCCAGTCTTGCTCCACTCACAAAATGCGCTTGGAAGTAATGCAAACCATCCCTCTTGTGATTAAGATGAATACACACAGCAATTATTCTGAAATCCTCAGTACATAAGGCCTATATAGGCAAGTGTTTGTTCTGAGGGGAGGAGAATGCTTTTTTTGGGGACCCAAGCACTATAAATGGATGTGTGAAGTGCAGATCAGCACCACAGCTTGCCTGCAAAGATTACAGCCCACGTGCATTGCTCCAGAGGCAAATCTTGAATTGTACTAAAATTTCAGTCATTGAGTAGGGAGGGTGGTTATTATAAAATGAAATTGAATGACTTCTGTCTCACTCCTTGGGCACAAGCGTGCTTGGATCTCCTCCCACTCTGTCCATCCCTGACTCAGGCTTACCTAGTTGCAAGGAGCCAGCAGCCATTTGCAGTGACCCCTGTGGAAGGCCTCAGTTTCCCTGCAGGGAGCCCAATGTTAGCGGCTGTCGCCAATGCAGCTCCAGCAGCTGGGCAGGGCACAGTCAGCTCGCTGAGAGTCACTGTGACCGTCAGGGAGACACAGGGGCTATCGGCTCCCCAGGAGTGGTGGGCAGGGCAGGCCAAAGGTGGCAGGCCTGAGGCTGGGCCACAGCATGAGGCCTGCAGGTAGGCCTAGCTTGGCAGGACCTGTGGCTGAGCAGGGCTGTAGGGGCTGGAGACTGGCCCTGCTATGGGCTTGCTGGGTAGGGACTGATGGATGGTCCCTGGAGCCGATATGGGGTCCTGAGGTGGGGGATGTGGGGGAGCCCCAGGAGAGGCTTTCTTATTCCACTTACTCGTCCACACTCATGTCCTTGGGGTGCCCCTGGGTACCACAGCGATGGATCAAGAACAAGAAAAATATGAAAAAAAATTACTTATTTAGCGCTGATTTGTTGCTAATAACAGCACGATAATATACAAACTATTCATTAAACTATTGCCAGTTGTTTTTGTTACACATAATTATAAATTATAGATGAATACTCATGACAGAATTACTATGAAGGCCCTTATTTCTCTCACCACTCTTACGTGAACACCACAGACAAGTCCAAGATATTTCTCCACCTCATAAGGGAGGTGCTCCAGCCCTCTGATCATCTCTGTGGCCCTCCTCTGAACCCTCTCCAACAGTTCCACGCCTTTCTTGTATTGGGGGCCCCAGACCTGGATGCAGCACTCCAGATGGGGCCTCATGAGGGCCGAATAGAGAGGGACAATCACTTCTCTGTCCCTGCTGGCCACCCCTCTCCTGATGGAGCCCAGGATACCGTTGGCTTTCTGAGCTGCAAGAGCACACTGCTGGCTCATATTCAGTTAATACACATCTTAAAAGACTGCCACTTACTCTGTTTTCTTTAGAAGCTTATTTATTCAAAACATATTTTCCCACCGTCTTAATGAAATAGCTACTTGGCTACTTAGCATCTTGCAATAAGTGTCACATCTTTTGCCAAGGAAAGGATTACCACATTGCAAAGATAAATGATGAAGATCTAAAGGAAATCCAAGGCAAAATGCCAAAACCATTTGAAATTAAAAAGCTGTGAATCAGCAATATGAACAACACACTGACACGCAGAAATAATTAGAGGAATTTGTTTTGTTTGGAACAAGGAAACAACCCTGCAGTGATATGTGATGATGTACTTAATTATTTTCAAAAGTTACTACTTAACAGGTGCCAAAGTATAAAAATAAGTCTAAGAATCACAATCTTTGGCCTTGTGCTCCACCCTTAAAAAAGGGGTACAGATTTACATCTAATGTATCCTCTTAGCTTGACTGCATGACTTCTTGTTCTTACTTTAAATGCTACAGTCGTTTTTCAAAGATAAGCTGATTCTTTCTTGTAACCATAAAATATCAGTCAAGGTAACACTGTGTTATGCTGTGTTAGTAGTAACAATTGTGTATTGTTTCACCAATGGGATGGAATGTCACTATCACAAGATTATTTGACTATATGTAGACTTGAAGTTAGGCTTCATAGCTACACTATCTTCATATTTTAAAGACTTAAACACTGCTTTAATTGAACTCTGCATTAAACCTTTACCTACTTAATTTTTAGAAACTGTTTAAATTTCTGTTTTTTTCCCTGTAGATGAATGTTTTATAATAATTCAGAAAAGCTGTTAAATGAAGCATTAATCCCGAATTTAGTCACCTTATCTCAATTTCACAAGTTTTCAAGGTATGCACAATTTTCATTTAACTATGAATATTAACACAGCAGTTTGTAAACATATCATTACCTTTTCTTCTTATCTAGCACCTGAATAAAAGAGCATTTTGTGTAAAATATTCTTTTTCCTATAATATTTGATTATTTTGTTTTCCCATTGCAATAACAATGGTGTTTCTCAGTAGACAAAGGCAACAGTATGTCTGTGTTATGAGAACAATTTTGCAGCTAGTAGACTGCAAGGCAGGAGGAGATTCAAAGGTCACGAGAAATTTAGAAGAGCTTTCAAATTAAGCGGCATTTCTAAGATTGTCTTTGTGCTAATGAAGAAGATATGGTGAAAATTGCTGATGTTTGCAATACTATTTAGCTTACACTTTGCTTTGAAATATAACACATTTGGCTAAACCCAGTAACACAAACTGAACTGTAGAGAAAATATATAAAAGCTGGTAAAAGAATGGGTCCAAACGATGAATTAGGGTCTGTTAATATTTAGTGATTCACAAGATTAGTAATTACAATAGTTTTTCTCATTTGACCATCTAATTTTTCTCAGAATTTGTGGGGTTTATGCATAATTCTTCTTGTGTTCTGAGTTTTAGCTTTTCCTTTTTCCTTTTAGAAATGAAAGGTAAGAAAAAAATAGTCTGCATGGACATCCTATATTAAGGAAAGTGGAATGCAGCCTGCAAGTTAACTTTTTAAAAGTAATTCTATTGAGCTATAGAAAGTAGTTAATGCAGTAACTGTGATTTGATTTGTTCCCTTTGATCTGACACAGACTTGCAGGTAAATCAGAATGGAAACTGACTGTAGCTACACTATTTGAAAACATTAATAAAGGAGAATTTTCCATAGAATATCTTTAGGCTCATGAGTGACTAAACCCGTAGGGACAGGATCTGGCTCACTGAATTAATCCCTGCAATGAAAGAAGGTTCTATTGAGAGGGACAAAAGCAATGTGCCCGTGAAGCTCAGAGAATAATGCAGGATACCAGCGACCACAGCTGCTGAAGAAAGCTGACTACTTGAACATGAAGGGGAATGAAGGGTGGCTTTTGTTTTAGTTAAACAGCTATCAACAGCTGAGTGGATCAACTGATGGCGTGAGTGTTTTCCTGAATTCATTATAAGAGTATGAAAGTCTCTCTAAGTTAGCCAGGCCAGCCGCAGTGGAAGTGAATTCCTGGCTCAGCCCAACATAAAATATGAAAACTAAACAAATATCAGAAGAATTTTGAGAAAAGCAATGAACTCGAGTTGTTTTCAACCCATGTGTTCCTTCCCAGTATCTGGGGATGTCCAGCATCATAACAGTGAGCATACAGAGACCACCAACGTACATTGATCCAACTGTGTATTGCAGTTGCTATATTATGTTTGTATAGTTACTTCATTACATTGCTGTATCACTTTTCTAAATAAAAGTTTTGTGTAACATTGCATATCTTCTAATAACTGAACTTTATACTAAACATTACACCCTGCATGTCTGGAATATCTAACAGAACCTGGTCAGAGAGTATTGGACTCTGACAAGGATTTACAATGAAGAGTATCAGAATGTTGTGTAGTACTTTTAAGAGCCTGAATCATAGTAACAAAAAATAATGTGAGTAACATCTTGTTGTATTCTTAAAAAGTAATTATTTAGATGGCATTGTATCTGTCATTTGATACACTGATCATATGAGATTCATTGTTAGATATGTATTTTGTTAATTTTTTTTTATTTCATGGCAAGTTTTTAGGTCTTTTATCCTTAAAAAGATAAGCTAAAACATAGGAGTTCTCCATACAGGACTATTAAGAGTGTGGTATGGATGTAGCAACATGTTTTTCTGTACTACACATTTACTGTGCTGTACACTATTTTCAAACACAAAGTCACATAGATTTAACTGATGTTGTGATAAAGATGCACTGTAGCATTAGAATCAGAGTGCAGGTTGACTTTGAAGACCTGAGAGTTAAAAAAATATTTAAACTGAAAATATTGGCCTTAAAATAGATATACATATTAATCCTGCACTTATTGACACGCGACAAACATTACCATGGTATTAGCTGGCATCCAAAGACTAATCTTGGAACTCATTTTGAAGTTTAGGTGATATTTGTGATGTGTGCGGATGTGACATGCTGCTGGAGGGGTTTTACTTAGTAATGTTTCTCGGCCAGTGTGGACAGGGAGTAAATGAACCTTGACTGGTGTAGAAATTGGGCAATTGGATAAGTTTTCTTAAAAGATACAACACTGAAATGAAAAATTGTATTATACTTCCCTTCCTCAGGTACAGAGTTTCTCATGCTGGAGTTTCCCACTCATTTTAAAGTTATAACATTATGCTTGCACAGATAAACCTTTAAGCAGCCAAGCTCAAGACATTGCCTTAGCATGAAATCAAGTTCTACAAATTTGCATCCAAGATTTGCATCTTCTGTTTCATCAAACAAGTGCAGATGGCAGGGGATTTTCTAGATTAAAAATCACCTTCTTGTGTCTCTTCTATCTCTGCCATAAATTGCTGATAAGTCTCTCTAAGGGTCTTTTCAAAAGCTTTTAAAAGTAGAAAAGACCATATATGTTGAAATTATTTTAAAATAACACTCCTTTGGAAAAATATTACTCTGAAGCACTATTTAGAACAGCTATTTACTTGATGCAAAATGATGCTCTTTGCAAGTACCATCACTTTGTCGCAAGTACCATCACTTTGTCCCAAGTACAGACTGATGAAGGTGATGATTGCAAACATTTTAAACAGCTGTGCTGAAGAAATAGAAGATCACTGTGTAAGTTGTGTGATCAGTTTTTCATGTGATAAGCATGGTCTAAAGACTCTCTAACCTGGGATTTGAGACCTGGATATTTTCGCAGCCACATTGTATGATAGNGGTTCTGTTTAGCGCTGCCGGATGTTATCAGCCATGTTTTCTTTCTAGAACCAAAACACAGCTTTGTAGCAGACACTGAGAGAAAGTTTCAGTTAGAAACTAAGACACCTAGAGGGTCTTAAGTTCTAAGCACTGGGATTAAGTTTTAAGAGAGAGGCTTCAGACACAGGCACAAGCCATTTTGAGGTGTCTTTTGGGGGTTTGGAGGAAGTAATGTTGTTTAAGCAGACAGCCATGCCAACTACTATTAACAAAAATTAGTGTGATAGAATTTGGCCTAAAAGTCCCAAAGCAAGCAATTCTAGGCTAATAACCAAGTTTACCTAGCTCACAGTGTAGTTTAATAAATATTTTGTGTTCATAGAATATGGCATATTTAAACACAAATTTTTATTTCGTAGATGCAATGCTTTCTGCAAAGTATGTGGAGGAGAGGGAACATTTGCGCTTTCTACATTAATACCTCAAACCCCTCATGTTTGCAGAGCTCAGAGGTTTGGCAGCAAGCCCGCAATATGGTAAGTCTTGCTGATCTTTTGTTTGTATCTCTTTTGATATCAGCATAATTCCAAACTGTTCTCTACAATTTACCTGTCAGAGTGCAATTTTGCCAGCAGATGCCCTGTATTCTGTGCTAGGCAGGAGTAAAAGGGCGCTTTCCAAATGTCGGGAATAGAAATTGTGTGAGAACTGCTTACTTATATGCACTAGAAGAAGGAATGCTATTTATGTCCTACTCACATGAGAATTAAATATCTATTTTTTTCCTGTTCAGCAGCTTCTATTCAGGAAATAGGACTAGCTCTCATTATCTGTTATCTATATTAATATATGAAGATGTTTATCTTTAGGACTGGGAATAGATTTTCCATTTGTTTTTAGAGATGTTGGTTCAGACAAGGCAAAGCTCCAAGAGATGGAGTTCTTGGAGTTCTCTACAATGTGTTCTCTGTGAGAACGTAGGCAAATAAGCAATGTAATTTCTAATCATTGGAGTGCATCAAATGATGCTGTTTATTCCAGAAACATTCACAAAAGGAGCAAGCTGGGGAAAAAAAAAATAAGAATAAAAATAAAAATAAAAGGGCATAAAAGAAGGCCTCTGCAGAAATTAACTAAACTCTTATCGGTAGAAAACTGGAAAATATCCACTGTCATCTGTGTTAGAATTAGAAAAGTAAATGGCAAGAGGGTCCAAGATATTTTGGATGGAGGGATTTGACAGAAAACTTGCCAAAAAAAAA
>WBMW01002990.1:539558-583984 GCA_013396635.1 Penelope pileata | reverse complement strand
AAAAAAAAAAAAAAAAGAAAAATGTGAGAGAAGATGAGAAGATGGTCTGGAAATAGTCTGTATTTTGCAGCATACTGCTGGATAATATCAGACTAAGTGATGAAGATGCAGTATGTTAAATCCCTTGTTTCTTGCCCCAGAAATTAAAGAATGTTGAGAAAAGCTTTAATGCAGATGTTCTCGACTTACAGAGAAGAAATGGGACTGGCAAACTTTAATTTAAACAAGAGAGAATAAATAAAAAAAAAAAGAATTTCTGACTTTGGAAAGAAAACTTTGTGAAAATGGTTTTGCAAAACAAGATTAAATCATCTTCCTTTACAGTTCCCTTACACATTCATAATATACATGGCAAATCTGATACTTAACAGGACTTTTTTTTTTCTTTTTTTCTTTTTTTTAAAAATTTTAAAATGTGACTCAGTTTACCCACTCTTGGCTGGAAAATTTAAATTAAACACAATTTGCTCATGACCTGATCAGGGTGACAGAGGGCTTGCCTCTGCTTCTGAATCAGAACCTTTCAGCTTCTGTATCACTTGTTTAGTGACTCTATATCTGCAAAACCTATACCAGTGCCACAAGCTTCTATGGGTCTGGAAATAGTTTTAAACTGGGTGATGTAGGTTGGATGTACAAAGACGATTCTGTTTTGTGGGATTGACTTCAGAGTTTTTGAAACAACATTGTTTATGTTAGTGAAATCAAGAATCAAGGGCTACTACTACATCTACATCTACTGTTTTTTTGACATCACCACAACTGGTTTCACTTTGGAAGATTCATAACCGATGCAGAAGAACTTACTGCTGTTTTTTATAAGACTATTATATTGTTGTCGTGATGAAAGAAGGGAAAGTATGTTTTCTCCTCTGTAATGGAAACAATATCTCTAATTTCTAAAGATTTGTTCTTTTTCCTTGTATCTCCTGCTCCAGCTTTCCATGGGCCTCACAGCTACACTATGCCCCGAAAAACAGGAGGATTACATGGAAATAGTTGTACATATTCTAATATGAATGCACCAACAAATGCTACTGTAATACAGTTAAAAAGAATTTTGTGAGCATAAAGAGGAAAATAAAACTAGAAATTTTTATCTGTACAAAGACTTGGTATTAGGATATGCTGAATAATAAAAAAAAGACTTTTATTCACAAGTTTTTAACCATTAAATACAAAAGTATTTCATCAAGTGTAATTGCTCTCCTCGAGTCTGAATTGGTGTTGAGAAATGGACAGTCTTATCTGAACCACAAATCTGCTGCTAACCAAAATCAATGAGAAGTACAAAAGTCACCTGAATTATGAGCTGACCCTGCTAAATAGGACTCGTGTGACCAGCGGCAGATTTCAGTTATTGGATTACCTCTAGGTTTCGATGAGTACTTTACAATTAGTTATTGATTTAGTCAACTTCCATACATCATTCTTTTGTCTTTAAACCTAATGGTTTTGCCATTCTTTTTTAACTCCATGGTTGTTGTACAGCTAGACTTATTCCCAATTGTAAATGTTCTTTTCAGTATGATGTATCCTCTAGTACTGAATGACTTGTCTTTTAATAACTCAGTAAAGAAAAACTAGATAAAAGAGGTAACTAATCAGTGCTGTTGGAACCAAGTTAATAGAGGTAGATAACAGGATATATTGAAGAAATTAAGTTTTCACTTTTTCAAAGGTATCCTTTCAATGGGCAGAAGTATGTAGGTCACTCTGAAAGCAATGCCTCCTATTTATTTCCATGGAGGCTACAACAGATACAAAGAGCACAAATTCTCAGCTACAAAACACTGTTTTTCAACATAGTCACTACCACTAGCTGTGCATTTTCACCAGTGATGAACAAGAGTCTGCATGCCATGCTCATAAAAATCTGCATGGCCATCAGGAATGTGGCTTGTCTTTCTAGTCTTTCACATCACTGTTGCCACTGCTGAAACGCACCACCCACTGCCTCTCTGTGCTCGCAGCCACTGTTTGGTCTCCGGAAACATTCAGCAAGCATTGATGAATGTCATTGGGTGCCATTATTTCCACATGGAGGAATTCAGTTCAGTTTTTCTTCACACACACTCCCATGTCAGACGCCATTGTGTCAGAGTGCCCCTCTGTTGCCATCTGTCACAGGGCAACAACATGGAACAGGACATTGGTGGGAAGGTTCAACCTCTGCTGCCATTCCACCAACATCCGCCTCTGATGCTGTGGGCCAACATAATAAAATAGAAGGCATTACTTTTGGAACCCCACTCGTACTTAATCTTGTGAATACCACTGTAGTGAAGTCTAGGAGTAGCACATTCAAATGTAAATGAAGAAGAAGAATGGATACGCTGTGAATAAGATTATTGTAGTGAACACTGCATTTTTAAGGTCTTTCTTAAGGCTATGGACAATGACATTACATACAATAACAAAACAAGTTACTGCATGGCACAGAACAGTTTTACTTGAATTGTTACAGATGTATTGTGCTTGTTCTGAGAGGTGTTTTGCAAAAGAAAGGCAAAGCCACACTTGTCATTTTTCCCAGCTGAAAGTCTTGAAAGTAATTTTTCACCCATAGTTCTTGAAAGCTGTGACAACTCTTGGCTCTGCAATAAGTGAATAATAGGAAGGAGCAAGCTAAAAATACTGCAGTGAAATGAATGAATACTGAAAACAACTAGCAGAGGGGTTTACTGTTCCCTTTTCTTCATTTGTTATTCTAAAAACTGGAACTGCAATACGTGCCTAGAAAGTAATAAGTATACTCTTGATTGTACTGATTAAAGGGCCTGAAAAAGCAGTCTTTTTAGCAACAAGAAATCAAGGTAGGGTAAGGATGCACTGTATCTTAAATGCTCACTGTGTGTGTGAATAAGACAAGAGGGGAAGTCAGGAGAAAAAAGCTTTGGCATCATCTCTGCACTGTGGTGCAGCGAGGGCTGGCAACTCCCTGGGGCCCAGGTGCCAGGGGCAATGGGGTCTTCCTCAGGCTGGGTCAGTAGGGCAGGGCCTTGCAGCCAGGGCATGGGACAGGATGAGGGTCAGCTGGGGCAACCTCAGCCCTGGGCATTGAGCACCTCTATGACCAGGTGGGATCAGGATTAGGTCCGCTGAGGAAGGCTCCACCTGGCCAGGAGAGTCGATTGATGCCTTCACTTGAGGCAGAGAGCTCCAGATTCACTTGGAAGATTCTTGTGTGAAGTTCACCTTAATTCTTAACTCACACTGGAACATGATCATTCTCCAGAGTTATCTTTTTCAAGTCTAGAAGGTTGGTTTTCTAAAATCACTAGTAGTTCTCAACACCTGATGAGGATTTTACCTAAGTTTTGCAGCTAGTTACTTTTTGGAGATCCCATAGTAGACTTCTATATGCTTATGCTATAAGCAGTGAAATAGTGAACTCAATTAACTGTTGTGATATTATAACAGTATAGGAGTTATTAGCTTAATTGGAAGTGAATTTTGAATAACTGTGTTTTCTAAGTTGATTATATCATAGAATCATGGAATCATCATAGTATGGTTCAGGTTGGAAGGGTCCTTAGAGATCATCTTGTTCCAACCCCCCTGCCATGGGCAAGGACACCTCCCACTAGACCAGGTTGCCCAAAGCCCCATCCAGCCTGGCTTTGAATACTTCCAGGGAGGGGGCATCAACGACTTCTCTGGGCAACCTGTTCCAGTGTCTCACCACCCTCACAGTGAAGAATTTCCTCCTTATAGCTAGTTTAAATCTACCCTCTTCCAGTTTATAACCATTACCCCTTGTCCTGTCATCACCTGTCCTTGTAAAAAGTCCCTCCCCAGCTTTCCTGTAGGCCCCTTCAGGTACTGGAAGGCTGCTATCAGGTCCCCCCGCAGCCTTCTCTTCTCCAGGCTGAAGAGTCCTAACTCTCTCAGCCTGTCCTCGTAGGGAAGGTGCTCCAGCCCTCTGATCATCCTCGTGGCCCTCCCCTGGACCCGCTCCAACAGCTCCACATCCTTCTTGTGTTGGGGGCCCCAGACCTGGATGCAGTACTCCAGGTGAGGTCTCACAAGAGCAGAGTAGAGGGGCAGAATTTTTCCAAACTCATTGCTTTCTGAGTTCTTCTTACATGATACACCATTAGCCTTCAAAAATTCAGTCATGTGGTCTTCCAGGTAAAGTGTGATGACTAGAAGAGAGTTTGAATACAGCTGGTATCTGAACAGAAATTTGGTCCTGGTTTTCATTTCTCTCCTTTATGAAGCAAAATGTCTATTTAGCTCCATCAAGAAAGCTGAGAATTTTGTAATGTAGGAATAGCTTATTAAACATATTAGCAGTGAAGGAAAAAATTCAGTCTTGTTTAAATTTTGTATGTCCATGCTTGTCTCTAAGTAGCTTTTGAGTTTTTCAATAATTTTACACTTCATTGCTGTAATTGCACCACTTGTCTTAGCGAGATTAAACATATCCCCAAGTGCATAATCTCATTTTGCTCAAGAAGAAGTCTGTATTCCACCTTTCCATTAATTATGGTGGAACAGCTGGTGACTAGTTAATTTTTATGTATTACTAACTGATTGCATGAACTCTACCTTTGTCAGTTCTTCATCTAATGTGAAAGGTCTAAGCGATTTACAAACTAAATGAACCCAGTAGTTTATCATAACAAAGTCTAATGGCATGGTATAATTTTAAATGGCAATGCTGTTTTCACTAGCAATTAGTGCTGAATTTCTTTACCGCTCTTACTTTATATTTTCATGTTTAGAAGTGGAAAACACAAAATGAAAATTGCATGTCTAGGCAGACTGATGTGTTAAATAAACAAGAAATAATTTTTTGGTTCTTGACACACGTTACCATAACAGAAAACAACTGTAAGCAGTCAGAAGTTTTAGTAGATACCCAACTGAAGTGCTTATTAATATACTTGAGAGTGTTATGCCAACAAGATGACTTTGTTTATTGATTTAATCAAACAATATGCTAGATTTTGCAATGCAACATGGAATACTTGCATTGAACTTTTGTAGAAGCAATCTTAATACTCATTTTGAAAACAGTTTTAGAGCTGAGGATAAGCTTTCTCAATAAATGTAACAATAATTTAATCAGATTTTTAAATATATGTCTTGAAATGACTACTCAAAAGGTGTTCCTGTTTGAGAAGTCAATGAGAAAATGATTGTAACACTGATCAAGGCTCTTCAAAAGGGAATGAGAACAATATCTGCTGATTCTTTTTCTTTCCTGTATCTCTGTGATTTTTTTCTTTCAAGTCCAATGCTTTCATCTATATTTTTCCACATCTTTTGTAGTATTAGTGAGGTGTTAGGACACCTTTCAAAAAGCACTGTGGGTACACAGAATTGACCTAGTTTCTGCCAGAAACTTGAATCTCAGTGAATGTTCACTGCTTGCATGCATATCTTGACTATTTGAACTTTATCCCTTAACTGAGCTCAGGAATTACAAGGACAGGCAACACACTTTAACAATTCAAAAAGGAAATGAAAAACAAAACCAGTTTTGGGGAAACAAAATTTTATTTTCATTAGAAAGAAAGGAGCACCAGGGATAACAGTTTTATAGATATTTTTACTGAATTATCTTTTCTCTTGAATTGATGCCTTTTGGAGCTTAGGATATTCTTTTCTGAAAAGCTTAATTACATTGACATTATTCAGGACTAATGTCCAACTGTATATATGTTGTAGTTCAGAATATAAATATTTGGAAATACTGTTTCTCTAAAATCATATTTCCATAGATTTTGAATCCCGAATGGAAAACTCCCCAATATTGGTTCAGAGGAATCTAAGCTAATTCAGATTTTCCAAATGTCAAAACCTTCCAAACAATAACAAAATATTTTTCAAAAATTCTGCTTTGGTTTTCCTTATGGGATTCTCTGGGAGAGGGCTTTATTATTTCTTTTCTTCGGGGCAACACATTTTAAACACAATTATAGGTATTGTACTCACCAATGCCTTTCACAACACTCTTCCTCTGCATTGTGATATCTGCCCAGTGGTTCAGCAGTTTTATTTTGTAGCCTTTACTTCTTTTCCTTTCCAATGTACTACACAAATTTATATGATTGTATCATCCATTTTCCTCACACCACTTATTCTACCTTTCCTGGCTCCCTCATCTTAAAACTATTCCTATCTGCATGTAGAACTTACATCCACTGTATGTGGACATACATCCACAATATGTCTAAAATGATGATCACTATTCACAAGCTCTTCACATCTGGCACCAACAACTGCATCTCTGTTGACTGCTCAGGTAAAAATATTTAATACACGGGATCTCATGGTACTGCCTACCGCTGTCTCTTACAGCTTATCTCTGATCTTTACCAGTGGTATTTTGTCTGGTCATAAGGAACTAATGTACTCATTCTTTGTCATTTTGTTTCTCACAGATGGACTTCTGACTAGATGTCCACACTGTCATTGAATCGCAAAATCTGTGGTAACGTGATCGAAAAGAGCTATTGGGCTTCACTCAGCACAGTTTCTGTATCTTGTGCTTTACTGTGTGTTGTTCATCAGCATCTTCAAATTTCCTACTATATGGCCTGTTGTCGTTCATGAACATTACATATTCATCTCCTCTGGCTTTCTTTTTGCTCTTGCTCCAGTTCAGCTGTTTTCTGACTCCTTCATCTTTCATCTTAACAACTGCCTCTCTTCTCCTGACATCACGCTATAAAGTGTCTATGATGGTTACACCATGCATAGATGACCTCGTTTTCTTTCTCGGCCATCTTCTTATGGAAAACCTTAAACTAGATGCTTATTTTTTGTCTGTGATTCTTTTCTTGTTCTCTATTTTGTTTTCTGTAGAGAATTTCAAATCTGTGAGGAAGTTGGAGACAAATACAATATAGCCTTCATCTTTCCCAATTTCCCTTCATTTCCAAGATCTTTGTACCTCTTTTGTCATCTCAAAATTTCTTTCTCCATCAATGTTGTTCTACTGTGATCTACTATGACCTATTTTGGAAGAAAAGTAAATCTAAAGTCAGAGAACAAAAAAGAAAGTCTGGGATCCTGATGACATAGGTGTAACAGGATGTTTTTATTGTTTCTGGTATGACTTACACTTTTCTGTATCTGAGTGATATGCAGATGAGCGGAGTGTTAAATCTGCTTTAGGACAAAAATTGAGCATACTTTCGTGAGTAGCAAAGTTGAAATCTACGGCTGACCCTAGCTAGAAATTTCATAAATTGGTCATCTGTTGCATCTGCAGTCTGACAGTAACAGCTGCATTTTGCATAGGATACTAAAAACATGAATCAGAGGGATTGTTTTATCCCACAAACCTCAATTCCTCTAAAACCTTTTCTAAAGACACTTCACTGATTAATTTTTGTAGCCACTGATTAGATTTGACTTAATCCTGCCATATTAAGTGGTTATATCCAAATAAATTCTTTCACAACGGATTCCTAGATGGTGATGGTTGTGTTCTAACTATCTATTTTTTGCTTAAAAGGGAAAAAGTTTTAATCTTAGCAATTTCTGAACATCTTTCATGCTTTCTTGATCAGGAAAGAAAGAAGGAAAGGAAAAGGATAAGGCCAGGGGGGTAGGGAGTTGTTATTTCCATATGGTAAGCAAGTCTTTTAAGGTCATGTATTTAAGGTATTAGTGGTTGTTTATTTATTTATTTGTTTGTTTGTTTTTTGCTGATTCCATTACTACTTTAATTCTCTGAATAAATGACAGTATGAAAGTTATTAAGTTATTGTGTATTTCATGTATTCCTTATTTCATAACTTATATAGGAAGCTTCTACATTTTTACTGGAAGAAGCCTCTGAATCTCCAGAGTGTATGTATCAGTCACTGTAAAGGGGAACAATTATGTTCTAATTAACCTTTAGAGTTCAAGAGAGCTTAATGATGGCTGAAGATGTACAGAGGGAGATGAGGTGATAGCAAGGTCCAAGTAAATGAAGTCTGTAAAAAAAGAAGTGAATAGGGATGTTTTAATATGCTTTTGGCAATTGTACAAACTGAAGTGCTTTTTTTTGCTTTTTTTGCCTTTTTTTTTTTAATCTACCAGAACAAGAGAGGTTTTGTTTTTAGACAGAATGTTTTCTTTTATACCATTCAATTTAGAAGCTGATCATGCTGTGAGAAACGAATATTGTACCTTTAAATTTGGTGATATCATTATTGCTCTTTTCTGCAGATTACTTAGATGAGTACAGTGGTATACTGTATCAAAGCATCTGATGGCGTATATATATGCTAGAAATGCTGAAATAACCACAGAATTGTAGGGATTGGAAGGGACCTGTAGAGATTATCAAGTCCAACCCCCAAACACAGCTGTTTGTGTTCTGGTGTAATGTAATCGACATTACATTACTCCTAGTAAGGAAGCCATACCAGACTCTGGGGCAAAGTTGTAGCTGTCTGAAGCTACAAATTACCTATTATCTACTACAGTGTATAGCTGATGTGTTCTGAATCTCTTGCTAAGCTGCTTTTGCTGATACCAAGCAAGAATTAGGGTAGTCAGCATACTGTTACTTTCTAATGAGTTAACAAGAACCCAGCCTCCTGACCCTAGGACTTCACGCAAGCTTGGAGATGTAAGGTTTTTGGGATAGAGGACATTTCTAGTCCATAAGACAAAGATGAAATTTTGGGGTCAAAGTAACCAGGCAAAGCAGAGTAAACTTTCTACAGAGAGTAAATATATTTTATATATGCGTTCCCTAGCCAGCTTCGGCTAGGTGAGGATATTGTAAAAATAGTGTGTGACATTGTAGGGGGAAAAGGGGAAATGTGACAAGACTAAGATAGAAGTGGAGGTCCAAGTAAGGAGTGAAGCCACCATGACTGACAAACAGGAAAGGGTGAGGCTTGATTGAAAGAGCAGTCAGCATAAGGCCAGAAATGTGCAATCAAGACATTCTCTCAACATACAGAGGTCTATACTTTGACTGGTTTTACAGCAGTTTCTCTGGGCTGATTCTTCCTAACATTTCTTCCCTGAAGCCACATATTAAAGAAGAAAAGAAGTGTCTCTTCTAGCATCAACCAGTGTTAAAAGATTAAAGCAGACTTTTCCCCTCACTTCTCCCTCCCCTGACAATGAAAGATCAGAATGATATCTTCATCTGTTATTTTTCAATGCAGCATTGTAAAGCAATTGCCCTATCAATTTCTCTGTTCTGACATAGCAGCATGAATGTGAAACAGTGAGAATTAGCTAGAAATCTTTGATCAGCAATTACCATTTGTCAGAGAGCTTCTGCACTAGGATACAGAAAATGAAGCAGATCCTTTTATGTATTTTTCCAAAACCTACTTTACTGTAATGAAACACTGTAGTAGTGGC
Organism: Penelope pileata; assembly: GCA_013396635.1. NCBI lineage: Eukaryota > Metazoa > Chordata > Aves > Galliformes > Cracidae > Penelope > Penelope pileata. Next base: position 574,651 of record WBMW01002990.1, on the reverse strand, counting down.
AACAAATCACAAATGGTAATTTGCACTCACTATGCAGCCAATTAAAATTCTACGTAAAAGCATTGACATGATAATATTTTCTGTCTAATACCGTGGATTTTGCCTCAGCTTCTCTTGTTCTGGACACTTTAAGTGCTTGAGCACTTATCTTTCTAACATTTATTTGCCTGATTGCCAATAGATTATTTTGGATAATGGAAACATCTTATGTTCTTCTACCACGTTTCTGCAGGATGTTGAAACTATTAATTTATATACTCTTTAGCAGGTAGATAAAATACTCTTCTGCCTGATAAAAGTTCCACAGAAATGATTACATAATGCTTTAAAAATGGTTAATTCTTCATCACAAATTTTCCATAGATTTTAACTTGATTGGCAGTCTAGTTTATTAAAACTGAAGCACTAGAATTAGCATGATTTTGCAGATCACCAATAATAAATAAATAAAAATACAAAAGGAAAGATTTTCTACAATGAGCTTCAGATGAGCCTGTCCTTCCCTTTCCGTATCACTACTCTAAACCTCATTAGCAGGGATTTTTGTTTTTCCTTGAGGCTTCACGGTGGCTACGCCCTCACAGTTCCCTATGTGTGTGCCCTTTGATATAGCAAAATATGCCTCTTTTGAATAACTCCTCTCAAGAAAAAATGCATTTTCTTATAAATGGAGAATTCTGTCCCACTTCTCATGACAGCAGAAAATCTTAGAAGGTGTCAAGATTTTAGTTACATGTTTCTTTTGAGACAAAGCGCTGATGAGAGAACTGTCATTGGCTCTCTAAGAGATGCTCGCTAGAGAACAGATGCTGTTGCGCCAGGCTCTGTCAAGCAGTAACTCCTTGTGTGGAACTCTCCAAGGAGCAAAAATCATTCATACTTCAGCAACTTCTAAATATGAAGTATGGCATGACAATGTTTGTACCGAAGAGTCATTTTTGCAAAGTTTTGTTTATGTGGTTCTGCTGGGGAATAAAATTCTATGGGATAGTTATTGCTTGTAATAACAAAATCAGAGACATTTTGTGCAGAAGTGCAGAATATAGGTAGGTGACGTGTTCTGGGAGGACCACTCTATGGAGCTGTATCCCTACTGGTATGTGACATGCCAAAGTGACTTTACTCATTTCTCTAATTGGCACTTCTTAGAACAGGCCCTTGAAGTTTAGTGGAAAAGAGATGGTCAGAATTTCTGGGAGCATTATTTTGGAGTACTTCACTCAGAGATAGAAAGTTAATATATGCTGCTGTGTTTGCCAGGCCTTTGGGAAGACACAAATTTGCCAGCAGCCATGAAATAATAGACGTATTTTGAAACAAATGAAAAAAAGAAACCACTGAAATGTGAAATTTAGTCAAGCAGTTACTGTATTTGGAGACTAACATGGAAAAATTCCCCTCTCTTTGCACTGGGTCCACATCATTTTTTTCACAGTAGTTTAGCTACAGACTCTTGCGTCCAGCCAGAATGCCCCAGAACTGGAATCCAGATCCTCAGAAAAGCCCTTCAGAAGTGCTCAGAAAAGTGATATTACTTTGTCTTTCCTAGATAGGTTTGGTAGTGGCTTCTATACTTCTGTACAGCATTGTTCATTGTGTTTCTGAGTTTGGAACCCCTGGTCTTGAGAGCTGAGTCAGTCAGGACATCAAATTATGCTTCACTTCATGCCTGCTCTGCTAGCATCTTGTCTGACAGGGTGTCACTTTAGATTCCTGTAAGGCAAAGATGACTAGAATGTCTTTGCTTGTCTGTTCAGTCCATCTCAAAACCTGTTCCTCTACAAGCAAGTTATTTTTTGTGTCACTATGAAACAGAAAAATCTGGCTTGATACCTATTCATCAAACAAGGTAATTATTAGGACTAAAAATCTTCCTCTGATCTTAGAAAAAGACCTGAATTTTCTGAGTTACTGTAAAAGTTTATGTATAAAAAGTAGCTACTTTAGAAACTGAAAACTGCATATGGCCAATATTTATTATTTCAGGTGTTAACAGTAATGGCAAAGAAATCTGATGTTACAGTGTGTGAAATAAATAGCCCTAAACACAGCTTCCTACATTTGGGAGGGGAGGCATGTTTTGGGATGCTCTGACAACACGCTGCAATGAAATAACTTAGCGAAAATGCAACTGCCAACAATTATGTATCTAAATGACTGTAGTAGCTGATTGAAGCCTAAATTTTAGCTTAAAGTTTATGAGGGATGTTTTTGTGGCAGTTTCATGAATCCATTCTTTTCTATAAAATTCTTCTTTGTTTCCTCTTCCCTATTCTTAATAGCACCTTGATATCTTTTGAAACATAATTACTACCATTGGACAAAAGATCTATGTCTTGCTTTGCTTCCGGTTGCCCTGAATTCTAATCCTACTTCTCTGAATGTTGCTGCTGCCCTTGTCTTTCTCTCTCCACCTTCTTCATTGCTGACCATCGTCACTTCATTTTTTCTCAGAGTGCGTGCAGTCTCTCTGAGATCCTCCTCTTGGTCACCAGAGGTGCTCAGGAAGACCTCCTCTGCCAAAGCAGAATAAAGCTGTTTCATCCAAGGACCTTTCTCACGCTTACTTTGAAATGAACCCTAAAGAAAAGGTAAACATCTGCAGGTGCAGATACAATATGCTTCCCCAAGTTCTCTGAGCTGTCAGAGGAGTGACACTGCCACTTTTGCATTTTCTTGTGAGTCATGTTATGCTTCTTATTTTGCTTTTAATTGTCTGTGTCCAAGTGATGACATGATTATGTAATCCTGCGGTGTCATCCATCTCAAGAAACCCATTTTACATACAGGAATAGAAAAATGTAAAAGCAATCCTAAGTTTTCTAATACCATAAACCAAATAAAGACTCTTCTTTTTAAATACCATGTCTTTTCATCCCATTGTGACAGATGTTAGAATAAACCGCTTGATTGTGGTTTTTTTGGTTTTTTTTTTCCTTTTTCAAACTGTTTTATTTTGAATAAAAAATGGTAGGGACAACTAATAGTTGGAAAACCTAATATACCCTTGGCAACCCTTTTCTAACCCTACTAGACTGAAAACACTATGTCAAATCATATAATCTTTGACTTGAGTCCTTGAAATCTTTAAAACAGTAATCAGACAGGAATACCTGTGTCACAGAGAGAAAAGACTTTATTTTATTTTTTCATCCTTACATTGCTATAGTCTACCTTGCCTGTTCAGCACTTGAACATTAGTTTAACAACAAAATAATATGTAGAAAGCATCAAGACGAACTGCATTTCTTTTCTAACTCAAATTAAGGTTACTTGTAGTAACAATGTGTTGCATGTTAGACTGTGGCTTCTTCAAGTCTTCTGGGAACAGTTTTGAAACGCACAGTATGCATGCACTTGCATTTTCATCTTCCACTTAATCCAACAGTCTGTGTTTAGAGCTGTAGTTTGTGGTGTTTTGAGAAACCAGAAAAAATACCCGGACACAGCGTATTTATTTTCATATGTTCTCTGTGGATGATGTATTAAACAAAGAAAAAACAGTGTTGTAGAAGCTTCAATTTGTTTGAGGCTCGGGCTTACACCGCCTGACTTAGAAACTGTGGGTGGGATAGGGGACCTTTCACTGATCGAGGACAAACACCACCGCATCTCTCTTAGTACTCTTCAAGTAAGAGGGAGGGGAAAAAAATGTCAGATATGACCAAGAAATGAAAGAAAAAGAAAGCAAAAATAAAAAGAAATCAGCATCTGATAAATCTGTGAAAACTGTGCATGGACAAAGGGGCCAACTAATCAATAGAAAAAGTCCATTACATTCCATTAATAAAGAGTGCATAAATATACAAGCTAACTACAATGACATCAGTAGCAAATTTAAATAAGTAAAATAAGTAATTAAACAATAGTTTTCTTTCTAATTTTTTAAGGCCAAATGATTGCTAAAAACGATGAACAATACCTGGGAAAAAACTAGAAAACCTAGGATAGCGTAACAAGTTAATGACATTTTGCCATGTATGAAGTTAAATGGATGAAACAATTTTCAAAATGTCAGAGAGGAAAACTAGATGGGAGAACGCTAATAACTGTTTATAGAAACTACATTTCCAGTCCATCACTGTCAGGTGTAATAAAAACAGCTATGTGAATGTTTCAGTACCTGACAAACGTAGGAGCTGGCTACTAAATCTTTTTTTCCACCTTAAAACTGGGTAAATTTTGACTCTCATTCTTTATTTTTTTAAAATACTGTAACAGTAGTATTATGTAAAGCTATATAACAGACATTGAAATTTCAAGTTTATTTTTTCAATTAGCCAGGAAAGTTTATATCTTAAACAAGAAATGAAGTTTGTACAGTACAACATATTTGCTGGATTCAATATGGGAATCTTCAGGCAGGATCTGAACTGATTTTTAAACTTTGGAAATTGCCAAGAGTTTTTCTGGTAGCTGCACCCGATGCATTGTCCATCTCTGTCCTGCTTCTAGGTGTGACAAAATTCAGTTATTCGTACTCCCCCATACGCATGAGGTTCTTGGGAAGGCAAGTATATCAGTCAGAGAGACTTCATGATGTAATGGCTGAGTTTGTAGTTTTGACAGCTGAAGGATCAGAACAAGGAGGAATGCCACATGCTATTCCTGCCTGACACTTTCAGTGTGACCTTTATAGTTAATAAAGGCAACTTCTGTCTTGGGTCAAAGTTTGAGAACTCTGGCTGTTTAAAATACTTTTCTTTCTTTTTCTCGGAGTTACTCCAACCTGTGTTTCCATGGCAATAGAAATAAAAACCTACTGGCAGCTTGTAGGCAGGCAGCAGATGACAGCTCTCAGTACCAGATTTCAGCAGCTGACTTTCAAATAACAGTTCCAAGAACTCACTGCAATAACAAGCACAAAGATTTTAGTACAATATTGGCTCCTCCTGTTAGTGTTACTTTAAAACAGAAGGAACAAGGCTTGAGGATAGAATTATTATTCAGGAAAATGTTTATGCCTCTCCATTGGCAACAGCTGCTTGTGCTTTTTGGTTCAGCCCTGCAATGTACGCATTGTGCATAGAAGTGATTGTATAATTTTTATGTGATTTCTATGTGATAGTGTAATATGTTACAGAGAAAACATTTGGTATCTCTGAAGTGTGATACTACAGGTAAAGAAACTTGCAGAAGGGCTAAAACATTCTAGGATATGGAAGAGACTCACAAAACTTTGGGGAGGAATTTAGTATGTTTTTTCCTGAGAAAGAAAGAAGATTCCAAGAAAGGAATTCACAAAGAGAAGTGTTTTGTGTAGTCTTTGGAGAACTTCCAGGGAGGAACACAAAAGCATTGCTTAAGGACAGGTTTCCACTGTGCTTGTGAGTCTTCCAGGACTGATCAGGAGCAGTAGGAGATAGTCATCCTGTGAGTGCTAAAACTGCACGCCCCTTAGAACTGCATTTGCTTCCAGGAATAATGCTGGCCTTTTTCCCAGTGCCACTGCCTTGTGTGGGATTTGCAAGCTACTTCTACTTTGTAAATCAGATCACGGGGAAAAAGTCTTTCTGTATTTTGTTGGTTTTGTTGTTACTCTGTTCTTTCTTTCCATACCACAGGTGTTGAAGCTGTTTTCCTTGTTAAAACAGTTCTAATTCATTGTCCTACTAGCACTGGCCAATATTTGTTGTGATCAGAACTTGGAAAGTCTAAGCTGAAGACTTATGTTTAATGAGCTTTTCTTTGTGTATAACTTCCTGGATATGATTTTGCTAGTGAAATTCATCTTTTTGAGAGTTAAAACATGGTAGCTGACAGGAACTAAATCCATTTCAAGCGTGCCAGTGTTGTGTAAGCTTTGCAGAAGCCCCTTTTTTTAGATAAATTTCTACCTTCATTTCTTTCTCATTGCTCTTTCATGAATGTTCCCCCAAAAAATCAGTCCAGTAAATCAATTCTCATGAAAAGCTGCAAAAGCTCTGAATTCTTAATACCAATCCCTTCTCATAGCCTCCATAACTAGAAAAATTATACGTGATGCAGTTTTAATGAATACAGACTAAAATCAGTGATTTGCAGTTGGCTATTCAAGAAGACTGACTTCTCTCTCTTTTGCTTGAATAACTTTGAATAATAACAATCATTTTTGAAAAAAAAAGAAGCAAAATTGAAGATTTTTCCAAAGAACAAAAATAATTAAAAAAACAAATTGTGACCCTTGCTGGCTAGATGGTGCATGAAGATAATTTAATTTCTTTGGGTGGCACCATTTCCTATGGAATACTTCTGCCTGAGCACTCATTCACTAGTGATTGCTCTTCAGAAGAAAGAGCATGGTGCTTTCCTTACATCTATTAGTGCTTTGCTAACACACGGTTCCAGATTCTAGGCCTTCTTAGCTACATTAAGCTTTGTCAGCCTACTTCCTCTCTTGAATAAAGAGAGGTAAAAATAGTAAATGAATCTGCCATGCATGTTTTCTTGTCATTATATCCACGTTCCCTGTGTTTCTCAGGAAAAAAATGTATATCATTTCTCTTTCACCTTTTGCCCTCGAAGTAAGAGGCAATAANCTCCAGGCCCTTTATCATCTTTGTGGCCCTCCGCTGGACTCTTTCCGGGAGGTCCCTGTCTTTCTTATACAGGGGAGCCCAGAACTGGATACAGTACTGCAGCTGAGGCCTGACCAGGGCAGAGTAGAGGGGGACTTCTGTGCGTTCCATTAGTTTTTCTTAAGCAGTATGAAAATTTCATACCTGACTACATGATGTCATGTTTCTTCTATTGGAAAAAGCACTGGTTGTTGTACTAGTGACCTATATAGAAATAAAAACTAAGGCTATCCCTGCATACTGCTTAGCATAACATCTTTAGCTAGCCTCCAAACACTCAAGATTAGAAGAGGAAGTGGGTTTTTATGAGTGTTTCAGCAGAGGAGGAAGTAAAGATGCCATTTACTGGAGGAAAGTGTATGTTCCAAAGGCCAGGATAAAAGCAATTACAGAATTGTTTAGAAATTAGATCCTTTCCTTCCCTTCCAATTCCCTGTTGTGCTGATCTTGGATACACTTCTCTATATCGTAAGCCTAATATTGATCATTATGGGATTAAAATAGGGAACTGAAACTATTTATGGGTTACAGCTTAAGCATTAAACCCCCGTCTTTAATCTAATAGATGACTATAGGTTTTCTTCATGACCTTTTCTCATTCTAGATGTTACCAGATTTAATTTTCTAAGAAATACCATTCAATTTTGTTTGCGACAGCCATCTCTTGTGGATAAGAATCCCTTGGAAATTCCTAAGAAAGAAGTGTCTTGTCCCTATAAACAGAAGTAATAGATGTAGCAGCTGCCAACCCCCTATTATGGGAATATTTCTCAAAAATGTCTTGAAGAGGTAAAGCTCTGGGAAATGGTGCTGACTGGACCTCAAGACATGAAGTAGCCAAATTTATTCTGAAATTTTATCTTCTACAGTGTAAGGGCTATCATGTTAAGAAGCATTCTTTTTCCCATAAAACTTTTCTTGTTTAAGGATAGTTGATATACTCTATTGATTGCATCTTTAGAATCCAGGACCCTAACAAGTATAGTGCGTTGAGTTCACTAATTGCCTATTACTTTCAGATGAGAGAAAAAAACCTGTTCCTTCAAGAGGGTTGTCATTAGAATACTATGTTAACAATACCTAAATTCATTGGGACTGATGCCGAATGAAAATCTGAAATAGTTCTAATAGAATAATGGAAGGTAGCATTAAAACATCAAATACCTTACTGATAGGATTAAACACACAGGAACTCCTGCTGAGCCTGAGCTGAGCCTGTAAGGATGCTGTTGAGAGACATTGTATGTAAAGTTGAAATGTCTAGTTATGGATATCCATTCTGATGCCTTTATTAAAGGGAAATTGATAGATACTATTTGTTCCAGTATTGTGAGGGGTAGATATTGAGGTAATTGTGGTATGCTAACTTTATTATAATTTGTTATTGCTTGTGTCCAATATCCCTAATGAGAACATAGGTAGTTTTTCACGAAAAGGTAATGAAGGGAAGGCAAAAACCTTGTTTGAATAATGATGCTTGTTGAAGCCCGACAAATATTGTCCCATCAGCCATCAGTCATCACAGTTTCAATTATTTTCATATGAATACTTGTTGTGCCTGCATCTAATAAATATCAAAGCATAAAAGTTTCTATGCCCAGATGATGCCCTACTTACTTACATATTTCTTCCTGTCATCCAGATCCAACCTTTTTTACTGAATCTTGATTACTTGTTTATAGATGTTGTAGTTTTATTGTATCTTTTTTTCTAATGAGGCACTAGAGTAACCTGCTTATATGAGAGGCCCAATTTCAAAGTATTTATGAAGAAAACTGTTTTATGCTCTCATGTGTTTGGACACAGAAGGAGTTTCTCGGAGTGGCCTAAGTGCTACAATTTAAATTCATCATCTGTCACGTCTGCTAAGGCAAAGAGTAGGGGAGAAAGAACAGTTCTTGGGCTCACACATGCACGTGTAATGTTTTTCTAGGAAACCAAGCCTTTGCTTTTATACTGAAATACTTTGCTTCCATGTAATTGTTGAACCAAAACCTTGCCAAAGCAGAAAAAGCCCTCAACCCAACGTTCCACTGTTTAAATTAACAGTATGTTTATAATAAAGATTGTTCCTTGTGAGGAAATAGCTAAAATCTTTAATACATTCAAGACTTTTATGGACAAAATGGTGGCACATACATACCAAGAAAGCCAGAAATTGGCCCTTTATGAGTTAAATATCCAGATTTTCTATTAATACACAAACTCTGTTTAATTGATATATCACCTTTAGGGCTTTTAGGGTCTTCCAGGCTTTCTGTTATTTATTGTTTTGGCTTTGGGTTGTTTTTTTTTTTTGTGAGTTTGTAATGAGAGTCAGGCTATTAAGGTTAGACTAGAATAGGTAATAGAACATATTGACGGAATGCTGTCAGGCTACAAAATAAACTAGAATATTTAAATGCTGACAGCAAAAATAGAGACTGGTGTGAGAAAACTGCAGGCAAGAGTCTGGGCTCGTTGGCATAAATTTTCACAGGCCCCTCAGTCAGCTGGTATCTGAGAGTTTATGTTAGTGAAGAACAGCTCCTGAGTTCACAGCCTCAACATGCTGAGGGTTCGATTAAATACTTCTGCAATAATCTGAAGTTTGCTTCTCTGTTGAGATGCAGTTAAAATTCTTAGCACTTAATAGACCTTTAAATTAAATTAAAATATATGAAAATATGTTCTTTTGTGTTCGCACATATATGCTTCTCTCTCACTCTAGGAAAAAATTAAATCCATTGGAAGAAAAGTAACATGTAAAATAGCAGTTTTTAATTTTGCGCACCAGGACTTTTAGGAAACTAAATATATGCTCTATCTATTCAAAAGCAAAAACCTGGCACTTGAATGTTTCTGGAGTTGTAAAGAAGCTGGAAAAAAAAAATAATATCAAAACTCAGGTGTTAAAAACAAGTTTTCTGGTGTGCACCATGAAACAAATTTAAATTTTGGTGGGCTGCACAAGATTTAAGTTGGAATAAACTATGCCTTTGAGATGACAAATATTAATATGCACTTCAGTGAGGCAGCATGGGGATACTGTATGCATTCATTTCAGAGCGAATTAAGGTATCTTGTTTGTTACTTCAATCCCAAATTTCACACATGGCTAAGGATTACAAAAACGTTGGATTCTGCATAAATCAGTAAATATTTTTTTTTCTCATTTCTGTTAACAATGACTATGTACCAGAGCTGCTATGAGTATGTGAAGAGTGGATTTCAGACATTAGTCTTTTCATCAGTTTTAACTATTCCTAACTATGGGGAAAATATTTTTTGTAACACCAAAATGCTTTGATTTGAAAAGGTAGACATTTTAATAGTAGATTTTAATGAATTAATGAAAACAGAAAATTTAAAGCACACCTAAAATGTAACCAAATTAATTATCTAAACTTTGGAATTTATGTTTAGAGGGCACTGAAATGGTTAAAAAAAAAAAAATACAATTCCATTCCGAACTCTACCTGTGTTGACATAATAAAAGTCCTCTGAGAGCATCGATATTATTCTGATGCAAAGATGTAAAAGGCATTTCAGGTTATTGGTACAAGCAATGTATCTCATTTCCACAGAATTTTAAAATCTAGGGTTAAACTTTATATTGTATGCTTCCCCAGGAGATATCATTTGGATTGTTTTCTTTCATTTGCAGTCATATTGCAGAAACTTCTCATTATCTACCTGTAATATACCACTTATTCCTTTTATCTTGAAATAGGCTTTTCATTCATTAAAAGTAGGTCTCTAGGTAGTTCTTCCCGTTCCTTTTGCTATTATCCACTCTCCATCATGTTTTAAATTTCTTTTTGTCCTCCTATTTCATTACATCCTGTGTTTAATTATTGTATTTTGACAACTTATCTTTACCTTTATCTGAATGATCTCTTGCTCCTGTTGGTTGCAGCTGGGTCAACATTTTGGCGTAAAATTGTAACATAAATTAAAACAGTCAGACTGTAGTGTACAGTCCAACAATCTAGATAGATTCTTTGGCTGTCTCCTTTTAGAAACTATAAGAATTTTTTTAGGACAGAATGGCTGACTCTTTTCCCATTTACAGCAGTATAAATTTCTGTGAAATAATTTTATATTGAACACCTGCATTATACTTTTTTTTTTAAAATGTTCACACATGTATTCTTGTGTGACTGAATCTGTTCTTGTTGCTCCACTGTTCTCCTAACTACATCCAGGTTTTCATTATTAGTTTCGGAATTTATCTTACATATATTGAAAGCTGTAGGTTACCAGAAAAAATTCACCTTTTTAAGTGTCTGTTTATTTTTATGTTTTCAGTTTATGCAATGGCCGCAAAACTTTTTTTTCCTCTTCTTTGCTTGTCATGTGACAGTTTATATTGATAAGGTTCACTTTTTTGTGCGTGATAAAAATATTGAGAAGCTCAAACTTATTTTTTTTTACTGTTGCTGAAGTAGGCAGCACCAAATGACGTACTACAGTGCTTGTTATTGCAGCAAAATCACAAGAAAAAGCCAAATATGTAAATACATTTCATGTACTATCATGATCCTAAGATGAAAACATATTTGTTATGCAAAAGGATGCATGAGTCTGTTTTCTACTCGAACAGGTCATTGGATCATTCTCTAGAAACCGAACATGCCAAACATGACTATAACCCTCTGGCTGCAACCTCCCAACAAATTCCTTATCCACTGAATAATCCAGCCTTCAAACCCATGTCTATCCAGTTTAGAGATAAGGATGTGGTGTGGGATCATGTCAAAGGTCTTGCCCAAATCCAGGTAGACAACATCAGTTGCCCTTCCTTTGTCCACCAATGCCATCATTCCATCATAGAAGGCCACCAGATTGGTCAGTCATGATTTGCCCTTGGTGAAGCTGTGCTGGCTGTCTCAGATCACCTCCTCCTCTCACACGTGCTTTATGTTAGTTAGGGCACATGCCTTTCAGGAGAAGCTGCTCTGTGATCTTCCCAGGCACAGGCTTTAGGCTCTCTGGCCTGTAGCTCCCCAGATCTTCCTTTCTCCCTTTCTTAAAAATTGATGTGATGTTTCCCTTTTTCCAGTCACTGGGGACTTCACCTGACAGCCATGACTTTTCAAATATGATGGAGAGAGGCATGGCAACCACATTAGTCAGCTTCTTCAGGACCCTGGGATGCATGTCATTGGGCCCCGTAGATTTATACACATTTGATCTCATGAGGCAGTCTCGAACTTACTCTTCTGTTACAGTGGGAGGGATTTTGCTCCTCAGCCCACACCTAGAGGTTCAGGGATGTGAGAGATAGGAGAAGCCTGGCTGCCATTGAAAGCCGAAGCAAAGTAGTCATTGAGTACCTCAGCTTTCTTCATGTCTGTTGTAACCAGTTTTCCCTTCTATCAGAGGGGGTACACTCTTCTTGGCCTGTCTCTTTTGACCAATGTACCTAAAAAAACCCTTCCTGTTATTTTGCACATCCCTCACCAAATGCAGCTCCATCTGTGGCAGTTCTATCTATGCTTTGGCTTTCTTAATCTCATCTCTGCATGTCTGGACAGTATCTCTGTATTTTCCCAGGCCACCCATCCCTGTTCCCACTGCTGTCACAATCCAATGTCACTTTATTGTGACTTGGTCCTCTTATTCTTGGGAACAGAATTAAGACCCAAAACAGAGTCAAGTACTAAAAAGACAAGAAACTTTATTAGCCCGAGAACAAATTTGCAATGGGAGCANTCTCCCCCATCCCACTTGGGAGGGGGGAGGGTGAGCGAACAACTGTGGGGGGACTTAGCTGTCTGCTAGGTCAAACCAGGACACAATGGCGGTGCAGTCTGATGTGGGTGGAGGGGCATGTTCCTCCTCCCACGGCACGGCACGCACTCTTCCTTGCAGTGGCTCTCTCTTGCAACACTGAGCTCTTCGGGACCCTCTCTCTCTCTCTCTCTCTCTCTCTCTCTGTCTGCCTGTCTGTCTGTCTGTCTGTCTCTCTCTCTCTCTCTCTCTCTCTCTTTCTCTTTCTCCCTTTCTCCCCTGGCTGGTCACTGGTCATTCCCCTTTATATCGTGTAGTCCCGTCCCCCACTCAGCGGTGGGGTGCATGCCCAGTGCGTGTTACTAGGGGGGGGTCTTGAAAGTTCTGGAAGGGTCTGAGTCCCAGAAGGTGCTGTCACAGAGGGCTCCAGGGTGCAGGCTGCTGATTGGTGGAACTTCAAGGCAGCTGACTGGGGGAACTCTGTCCAGTTACTAAGGTGGCAAGATGGCAAAGTCCTCCTGCATCCTTCCCACCTCCAATGTTGAGACATCTACGCATTCTTTTCCAGTCTCTTACAACTGCCTGTATGTGTTCTTCTTTGACTAGCAGGTCCTTGCTCTGCCGTGCCAGTTTCCCACCTCCTTTACTTGTTTTTCTATACTAGAGGACAGAGAGTTCTTATGCTCTCAGAAAGGCATCCTTAAAGCGTTGCTAGCTCTGCTCCACTCCTTCATGACAGCTTCCCAGGGGATCTCATCCAATAATTCCTTAAACAGCCAGAAGTTCACTTTCCTGAAGTCCAGGGTCCTGATTTTGCTTTTTGCCAGGCCCATCTTCCTCAAGATCGCAACCTCCACCAGGGCACAGCCACCACAGCCCAGAGTGCCTCCAGTCTTAACCTCTTTAATGAGCTCCTCTCCATTGGTGAGCTCTGGGTCCAGTAATGCTCCTCTATTGATCGATTTGTCTAATACCTGGGCCAGAAAGTTATCCTCCACACTCTCCAGGAGTCTCCAGGATTGCTTGCAGCACACACATCACTGCAATGTGGCTGATTTACGTTACCTTTCCAAAAAATTTACAGGAGGGCTAGGTTTTGGTAATGGAACCACCTAGTGTTAAGGGGTGTGTCTGAGTATAAAGGTATCTCATAGTGAAAAGATAATACAAACAGCTATTGACAGAACAGTTAGACCAAAAAACATGTTTTATTCTATACTATTTACAGAAAACTTTGCAAAGATAAGCATGGAGTGTATCCAGGGTTGCTGAATGAAAAGTGACATTCATAACAATAATTCTCTGAAAAGTAACTCTCAGGTAATGGAGAAGGTGCAGCTTGGTTCTTGGTGAAAAGGGAGCCATGGACTTGTGGTCACTTCCTATGGTAGTCTATGGCAGATTTTGAACAAGCTGAACTATCCTGTGTCAGCTATGTTCATATCTATGAAGATTGAAGGCTGTATACAGACAGGTCCTTCTACTCCATTTGTGGTAAGAAAATCCATTGCTCTCTCTACCCTCTTTCCTTCTGAGTATAGCTGCACAAGAAAATGCGGGACTCAGCCACCAAAACAATTCTTAGTGTTTACAAACTATTCCTTCTTTCTTCCTTAAAGTAAAGTAGTATTTAAGATCTCTATACGCCTAGATTTTAAATATTGGAAGTTGATATGTTATGCTTTCAATATAATATAGAAACCACGAAATTTGTCCTTAGGAGGCTCAGGATGTGCCTCTCAGCTAGGGATTCTGAACTGAAAAAATTAATGCAGTGTGCCTGTGCTGGCCTTGGATATTGTAAAGACTCTGTCTCATTATGAGGTAGCATGTTAGGTAAAAAGAACATTTATGGAAGTTAATAAAGAGACTTAAGTGATGCTCAGATCTCTTAAATGGTGCCAGTAGCAAAAGAAGCAAAGGACTGAAAGTCCTGTGAATTATAGCACTGTGTATAAAACTGGAATTATTGGCCTATGGAGAAGTCTGTATCACAGGTTTGGCCAAAGTTTCATATACTGCCAGTCAAATCTTACTTATAAATAAGTGACCGAATTCATTCTAAAGACTATTTTGGTACATAAGGCCACTGCCTGTAATTAAGAAAGTCCACCAGTTTTTGTGTTTCTATTTCACATTCTACATACTAGTCTTCTTAAATTTAATTTACTATAACATTTTTAGCTCATTTTCTCTCCTCTGACATAATTGTAGTTTTCTCAGTAAAATCAATCAAACAAACAACAATGACAAAAGAATAAAGCCCACCTAATATAGCTTATAGTCTAGTAAAACCTGACTTTTGCGCTTACAAGACTTCTTGGTCTTTTCAAGACACAAAGTATGGGGAAAAATCCAAGATAGATCCATCTCTAAGCCCTTGTTGATTCAGGGTCCCATTGTAAGAATTTATTTCTTTTTTTCATTACTGCAGTATTTGAAAGAATTTTGAAGTGTTAAATGGTTGGAATCTTTTTGGTCAAGATTTCCAGCCCCAAGCTTTTACAGCCTCTGTATATGAAATGATGTCTATGGAAAGATTAGTGGTTGTGTTTGTACAAAAACAAAACAGAGAAATTGCCCTGGAGCGTTCATTCAAGAAAGCACAATGACACTGAGGAGGGGAAAGGAGAGAAGGGAGATTTGCCAAATAAAGCTATGGGAAATCCAGTATAACTCCATTCCAGAAGGGGCTAAGACGTGCCTGCTTACTACAAAGTTAACCAGTCAAAAGATTTTGAACACATTTAAACCAGTTTATCCCCCTTGGACTATGCTATCATTCTGGCATTTATGGTCACATAACTGCTGTATAGCCTTGCTCTGTTATGTCATGGATTATCAAAACAAAGGACAATATTTCCCCAGGTAAAAGATAAATCTTTACTCTAACCTCCATTCAATCCCAGTTAAAAAGCTTTTCTTCATAGGAATAAGCATAAGAAAATCTTTATATCTCTTTGATCAGTGGTCATTTCTTAGACTTTCAATTTTTTTAAAAAAATATGCTTCTGCTTTGTTCTGAAACGCTATGTGAAAAAACTGTTTTCTGTAAGTATTCTGATCATTGATGTCAGAGTGGTTTCTGAGGCCTGATGATGTAATATGAATGTATCTAATCAGTGAATCACAGAATTGCAGGGGTTGGAAGGGACCTCTAGAGATCATCGAGTCCAACCCCCCTGCCAAAGCAGGCTCCCTAGAGCAGGTTGCACAGGCAGGCATCCAGATGGATCTGGAATAGCTCCAGAGAAGGAGACTCCACAACCTGCCTGAGGAGCCTGTTCCAGTGCTCCATCACCCTCACTGTGAAGAAATTCTTGTGCGTATTTGTGCGGAACTTCCTATGTTCCAGTTTGTGGCCATTTCCCCTTGTTCTGTCCCCACAGACCACTGAAAAGAGTCCGGCCTCATCCCTTTGTCTCCCACACTTTAGATTGTTATAGAAATTGATAAGATCCTCCCTCAGTCTTCTCTTCTCCAAGCTGAACAGTCTCAGGTCTCTCAGCCTTTCCTCATAAGGGAGATACTCCAGAGTGGCCTTCCGCTGGACTCTTTCTAGGATATCCCTGTCTTTCTTGAACTGGGGAGCCCAAAACTGGACACAGTACTCCAGGTGAGGCCTAACCAGGGTAGGGTAGAGGGGAAGAATCATCTCCCTTGACCTGTTGGCCATGATCTTTTTAACGCACCCCAGGATACCATTGGCCTTCTTGGCCACTGGGGCACACTGCTGGCTCATAGCCAATAGGACCCCCAGGTCCTTCTCTGCAGAGTCATCCCCCCAACCTGTACAGATGTGTGCGGTTATTCCTCCCCAGGTGCAAGACTCTCCACCTGCTTTTGTTAAACCTCATCTGATTCCTCTCTGTCCAACTCTGCAGCCTGTCCAGGTCTCACTGAATGGCACAACAGCTTTCTGGCCTATGTAACTAATCCTCAGATTGCCTTTATGCTCTCTCTTTTCTAACTAAGTTGTCTTCTGAAGTGCTTCCAAGTGAAGCAGATGTAAGTTTATATTGAATATATTTAGTTTTTACTAGTTCTGGAGTTTTATACAGTGGGTATTACCCTAAATGAAAATCTTAAAATCTGATGGATAAAATGACCTTTTTTCTTTTCTTTGGAGATTGTGTGTTTCACTCACTGCTGGTTCCTGAGGCTGTTAAGCACCACATGCACAGTTTCTAAGAAAATGTTTGGAAGAATTGTCTAACACAGACCATTAGCTAGCTGTAAAAGTTGAAGAACGCTGAAAGGTTTAGGACTTCAGGGTTATTAGGAAGCCCTCACATGGAGAGGGACATATAGAAAAATAAGATAAATTGTCACAAGAAAGATATTGAAAGTCAAAAAAATTTCAATGTAGAACCCAGAAAGTGTTAATTACAGAAACAGGGAATTAGGGATAGGGTCTTCTGAAACACGGTCTTCTGAAGATTTATCAGTGAAGGTGCTAATAAACTCCAGTGTAAATGATGAGAGTTGCAGTACTAGACTCAAACCAAATGCTAGATAAGTCTTGCACTTACTGTTTCCTAAGTGTTCTGAGGTAGAAAGCTAGCAGGAAACACTATCAAGTAGTTTACCATCTGACTACCTGCATTCAGGTGATGGAGAGTTTCTAACGCAAGTTTAAACAGGAGACCTGTATTCTGGATTTGGAGCCTACTGGTTAAGTATTTCAGGAAAAAAAAAAAATCAAGGTACCCTTTACATTTAAGACACTAAATAGAGTTTTGTAAGCTTGAACTTCAGCTCTAAGTTTGAAACACCATAGTTCTCTAGCACTTAAGCAAAAACACACATTTTATTTGCTTATGCAATTTCTTCCACTCTTTTTCTTATAGAAGGATGTAGACTTTATTGAGCACTGTCAGGAGAATAGTGTCTGTTGTTTTCCAATCATTTTCCTTTTATTGTGTTTGGTACCATTTTGAAAATTTCAGTTAGGGCCTTAGTCACTTAGTTGCTAGCACTGTATTGGAAATTAAATTTATTGCAATATACTCCGTATGTGTCTATTTGCACACTTCAGTCTAATTTGGTAAAAAGTTCACTTACTTAGGCTCATGTTTGAAAAGTGTAGTAAAGCTATGCTTCCAGTTCTTATGTGAGTGCATCAAAAGGAGGCTCTGGCTTATGCTGATTTTTTTTTTTTAATCAATTGGAGGAGAGTTTTGCTCTTCATGAAGAACGTATTTCTTAATTTGTATTTTAGCTATAAAAAAACAGTGCAATTCCATTTTACTCTGAAGAAGGACCATACACATCCATTTAAATCACTTAATCTAAATTTTAAAGGTGCAATTCAGAACCATGTTCTTTTTGTATTTATAAGAAGAGAGAGAAACAGATGGAAAAGGCTCAGTTTAAAATGGAATGTCCATTTAAAAAATCTTTGTTACTAAGGTGTTGTTCACCTATAGTAAAGAGTTTATATTCTGATTCAGACAATTGCTCTATTTAAATATATTAGGGGTGTGTAGGATTATAAATAATTTATCTTGAGAGTATGTGATAATTCTAAAGGGATTTACAGAAACTTCCACTTGAAATTATTCTCATGATATGGACTTTGAATTCTGCTGGTTGGTTTTAACACAGTTACTGATTCACAAATGATGGTAAAGAATTTTCATAGATCCTACAGTTAGATCATAGAGATGTCCAATGGAAGTCAGTGTTCATATTCTTGATAAAATGTGCATTTAAAATATTATTTTTTTTCTTTCCCCCTCGGGTATACCATCAAACTGCTTTCCCAATAATTACATTTATACAACTGAAGCTCTAAATGTGCCTAAGTTTTCAGAGCTCTCATGATGAGTCATACAAATTGAGTCAAAGTGAAAAGAAGTGACATTTTTCAAGGGAATTGTTTTCAAATCTCTGACGTAACTAAAACAAATTTTTGGTGGTGAAGTGAGAAGACTCTATTGCTATGTCCATGCATTCACCATTGCTCTCCCACTTTTTTTTTTACTGATTCTTAATTCTTTTTTTCTATCAAAAAATGGCATGCCTGATCATTTGCACAAGCATTGTCTGCAGACTGAGTCATAGCAATGAATCATTCACATATGTTGCAGAAATGTGCCATTTTCTCTAAAATAGAAAGGTGTTACACTTAATTCTTGAACATTGTCCATAGACTAAAATCTGTAAGAACTAGAAATGCCAGAAAGAGAAGGCTGCAGCTGTTGCATGCAATGTAATTGTAAATTTTTATCCTTAAGTTTATGCATGCATTTAAACAAAACTCATTCTTTGAGGCCGCTGTCATCATCAGTAACAGTCATATTGCAAATAAAAGAATGTCACTCAACTTAAACGCCTGAGGATAACAAATACTGTATCAGCTATGGAAACTATTGAGCCAGAAGCAACTCCTACAGCTAACTGAGAAGTCTGGCTGTTGACTAAGGGCTTTTATTCTTAATACCACCCCAGGAGTAGGTTTTGTAATTGGAAGAAGAGAAAGTATCTCATGACTGACAAAAACTGACCTTAAAGATCCTCACTGCTATTTATTAATATTCTTCTGGATGTGTCCACAATTGAGCAACAGTAAACTTGTATTTAAAATTGCTCTGAATTAAAGAACAAGAAACTTGCCTGTCTGAAAATTATTCTCTATTCTACCTATGAAATCATGCTTGCTAGGGTTCTTGAATATGTTCATCAAGTAGTCTCTCTCTTTGCTTGTTAAAATGCATTTTGTTCTAACAATCTCCTCTCATTGTTCGTCAGTATTCCCCACAGCTTCTCACTGCTTAAGCTTTGTGTGTTCATGGGGGGCCGGATGCTGCTACCATTGTTCATTCTGAGCAGTCCCTTGAAATAAAATTGAACTGAGGTAATCAGCTCGAACAAGGTTTCATCCTAAAGCTGAGACATTTGGGTTGGCTAGGATAGCAGCTGAACTCTCAAGCATTTATATGAATCGTTTGAAGTTTGCCTAGCATTGTTAGTGGCATGTAAAATCCTTTAAAGCCGGGTGCAGCCATTTTTCTGACATAGTGCTGGAACTTCCACAGGCAAGCTAAACTGACATCAGTGACACGGCTGTCACCAAAGCAGAAGTCTACGTGAATAACATTGCCAGAGTCCAGCCCTGTTTGAGTTTATAAGTATAATTTCAAATGCATAAAATGAGATACAAGGCAAAATCTAGGTGAGGGGATATTAACATCAGATAAACATAAAAGCTGGCATGGGAAAAAAGGGAAAGCTATGCCAAAGGAAGTAATGAAGGAACAATAGTGTCCTGCCCAATCAATGATATTTAGCAGCAGAAGAATGAATTTCTGCAGCATTAATCACGCTTTTCCCCCTCTAGGGAGCTACTCATTCAAGGATTGACCCTTGTCTGGCATTATGTGGAGCGTGATTTTGCTAATTAAATATCAGCCCCTTGATTGTGCTAGGCTCTTCAAATTAGCCTATTAGCAGTTTAACACAATTGGATGAATTAGAAACAGCATCTTTGCTTAAATTAAGACAGCATTTGTTCCTTTTTTATAGGCCTTTTTGTTTCAGGAAATACATGTTTCCTGACTGTTTTAAAATAATATGTTAGCCTGACATTGCAAAGACTGTCCTGTCATCTCAGGCTGAATTCCACTATTCTCATTCAGACTGAATAATATTTCCCTGCCCAAACCAATCTCTTTAATTAAAGAGAGCTGCTCTTCTGAAGCCAAGTACTGCTCTGTGGAGTTGAAGTAGCAGAATATGATCTTATGTCTTATGAATGTTCCCAGCATGGAGTTTTGGTGGGTGAGATTTTTAAGTGTTTTCGGTGAAATTTGCTATTAACAATAGTTCCTGCAGAAATCACTACCTCCTGTGTCCCTAGCAGTCAGGACTTAGTGGAAGTAACCTCTGAGAGAGAATATTAGTGTTTAGAAAGCTAAGGTTGAAAAATACAAGTTTTGGGTTCTCATTTTTTCTAAAAAGAAAAAAAAGCACCCATGTTGCCCTTCAGATGTAATAGGTTAATGTAGTTCTATTATCTTGCTACCTGAATTATTTCAGTGTACAAGCAGGACTTTGGGACATGTGGGTGGTTATGTGTGAAAGGGCTCAAGGAAATATTCCTTAAAGAAGCTTTGAATATGCAGTAGCTAGCATTTAAAAACTGACAGATTTTGCATAGCATTTTTTGACAGTTTGAAAGTCATGAATAAACTGGCTGAGATTTGAAATGAGCTTGCTTTTTTTTTTTTTTAAGACTAAATGTCTGTCAACACAGTTACAATCATTTCAGCCATATCCGTTCAAAGTATTCTTTTTAAAAATGGACAAGATTATGAAATTAGTCATTTAAAATCCTGGAGTTGCTTTTATGGAAATTGATGAGAAAGGCTAGCTGCTGTTGAATCCAGAAGACGAATAAACCATCAATAGATGATTTTATGAAGAAAATACTTAAGTCTTTCAAAAACAGTGCACATAAAGAAAACTTCATGAAATGTTAGCGATACTTCTTTTCACCATAGCATTGGCTTTCCCCCCAAAGCTTCTTTATCAGTCTAGATCTCAGAGATGTAACCTTTAAGTCAGTCTGAGTTCTACCAGTCGTGATGGCGATTTGTCTGTGTTTGGACAAAGGCAGTTACAAGGCCAAGTCCAATTAAACTGCTTTGCTGAGAGAAATTAGTTGTGAAGCAAAATGGAAATTCACAATTGAGTTTTTCATATCCAAAACTGAACTTCAGCATGCCACTGTTCATTGCACCTTTCTCCTCACCTTTCTTTCTCTAAAAACAGAATGCTAAAATTGGCAGTTACTCTAATGTGATGATGGCATCTTTAAAAATTAGATAGCTGTAAAAACAAACTATAAGGACAAAATAATTTACAAGGTTTCTTTACGTGTTTAGATACTTGTTCAAATTATCTTTTAATGTTAAATGATGAGGCTCACATAGAGCTACCAGAAAGATCTGAGAAGTTGTGCAGTGGAATTTGTACATCCTCTTTGTTTTCTCTGTCATGCTGTACCTGAATCAAAAGTGTCTACAGAAGTCTTCCAACTACAATTTTGGAGAATAGATACTACAAGAAGTTGGGCTTTTGTTGTGGATCATTGAAATCATAAGGAAGTCTTACTAAATTTTTTCTTCAGAACTTTTGGATTTATGACTGAACTAAGTTCACATTCTGTTTTCCATAGGTCTGTTGCCTTCTATGAAGTAATAAGGCAGATAAATGCTTCTATAATCTTCCTTTTGTTTAATATCATAAATTCTGCTACTGAGGTAATTCAGTAGAAAATGTCTTCTGTTCATTTTAAAACCTTGAAAATATGTAGTCTCTCTCCTCCACATACTTATTTTTATATATATATGTCTGTGAAAAAGTACTGGGTTTTGTTATTTTTATGATAGTAAATAATTACGCTTTAGGGCTTTTTTATTTTTGTCAGTTTTTAGTGCTTTGTAAACAAACAATAGAAACTGGTCAGCAGTAAGAATCTTATAATCTAATAGACAATGTGGAAGAAGTAATTAATAATACCCTAACTAGTCTTCTCTCAGTTACAAAATGCTGGTTTAAGCATAATTTATACCATATTTTGAAGATTTTTTTTTTAAATGAGTATACCTCACCTGCAAATCCTCATTCTTCAGCTCATGTATCTCACGTTTCTTTCTACATGCCAGGTTCTTCCACCAGATTACATTTCTGATGCAG
This sequence comes from Penelope pileata, assembly GCA_013396635.1. Taxonomy (NCBI): domain Eukaryota; kingdom Metazoa; phylum Chordata; class Aves; order Galliformes; family Cracidae; genus Penelope; species Penelope pileata. Next base: position 552,677 of record WBMW01002990.1, on the reverse strand, counting down.
AATTATCTCTTAATTCCTAGCATTATTATACCACAAAAATTAAGGGCAGAAGTAGTTCAAATTCCAGCCCAGTCCTTCTCCACATGAGATAGGACTATGACATACTCAAACAGTGACTCTATATATTATTGATATATTTCAGAAATGGATATTCCAAATTTTGCCTGAAAACTGATTCTTGGATATTCTTTAAGGAAGCAGTGGGAAGATATTTGATTGAAACTCCAGTTCCATTCCATTGGCTTTCATAAAATATTATGTTTGTATTAACTTGTTGATTTCTTTGATTAATTAAAGGTTACTTTATAATTAGACATGTTTTATTGCTGTAGAGTCGTACTCCAAAGCTCAGCAAATCTAATGCTATTAATCTAGGCTATGTAATGCTGGCTCTGAACCACAGATAAGATTTTGCTGATGTCCTGTTAGTAAAGGTTGAAGGTTTTGTCTTCTTCCTGGGTTTATGCATAGAATGTTATCTGGTTGTTTATTTTGTTTTGTTTTGATGGCAAGAGCTTTCAAAACATTATCTGAAATTTGACTTCCCTATGTAGTTTACTTTCTAACTCTCTTTCAAGTCATCTGCAATTTGATTTTCCTATGGTATCTTCTCTTTACAATATAATCTGTTAGAGGTACCACTGATCTCAGAATTTCTGGTTCAGTCAAGTTGCAATGCTTTATTGTTAAATGCTTCTACCATCAACTGCAGAAACATCTTAATGGAAAATACCACATGAAATAAGGAAGATCTTTCAAAAACATGTGCAGATGATTCTCTAGTAACAATAATTTCCCATACTGCAAACAATGAAGGCAAAATCTTAACTAGAAACAAACATTAAAAAATGTGAGAGAGCAGTAAAAATTTACAGAAGAATCACAAAGTCTGAGAAGGCATGGGATGGGAAGGGGGTAGAAAGGCTAGATTATTGTTCAGCATGCTAGGACTTATTTTTGCTGGTTTTTATTAAATTCATCAACATTTCCCATGCTTAAAGAGAGATTAGGCTTGAAAATGGCCAGTATTTCCATATGCCTTAGCTGACTGTGGATATGATATATGGTTGAATGTCGTGCTCAGTACTTTTATCGGTCATGGTGCCAAAACATAAGTTCTCAATAGCAGTTGTTGGAAGCAACAGATCATTACATTGTTCTAAAACACTAAACTTCAAGCATGAGCTAACTAGAAGAAAATCAAAATACAGTAAAGCTGTTAAAGGTATATGGTTGTACATTAAACATCTTCCTTAGAATGGAATTGAATGGTACAGATGTATTCCCAATGTTCTCTATTGATTTATTGTGCTCTTGCACAATGGTGAGGGGGGCAGGTGGAGAAAAAGAAAAAAAAGAATCAGATTTAGATACAGTGAGCAAGAGAGACCTGTTCTCATAATCAGTGTTCTAATCTATATATCCTGTGCCATGCTGTTCTGCTTCTTAAGCAAGAGAATGTCTTCCCTTTGAAAAGGGGTTCTTAGTTATTAAAAGCATCTTAAATATACAACACAATAATCTTTGGCTAAATGGGCAATCTGTATTGTGACACCGTGTAGCTGCACTAGTTAGGATAGGTTGGAGTAATCCTAGGTTCTAGCAATGCTCTAGGATATTGACATAAATTGGATTCACAACTGAAGAAACATTATCATTTCCCTTTGATAATAACATCAGATCACCATTGCAGACTGTCAGCAGTACAAAGTAGAGTAAAAGGCGTCACTTTAACCCCTGTTTGTAAGATGGTAATAGGGGAGCATAGCTTGATTTACCATCTGCAGCCTTTCTATCCCCATATTTTAAGATGAATGTACAGTGCTTCTACTTTACTGAATGCTTACACTTTTCTACAGCCAACAATAGTGAACAGAATATTGATGATGTTGCAACTGAAAAAATAATTTCTGACTGGAAAACTAATTATAAACAGTAGAAAGCAAAATTTTAATTTAATTTCCCCACAATGGTGATGATGGACAGGATGGATGTCCCAAAGTTTTGTATGAAGGGTAGGAACACTTACTATTCATTCTGGTTTCTAATCTTAAAACAATAATATTAGGTAGCACTTTGCTATTTTGTCTGATTCATAGCATTTTCTGGCTCAGTTTCAAAAAAATTTCAGTCTTTACAGAGAAGTTGAGAGTATATTAAAATATCATTGTTCTTTGCTGTACATAATGGCCTTACAGCCACTTCAGCAGAACAATGTAAAAAGCATTCTGCAAATATTAGATCTGGTTTCAAATTCAAGTCAATTAAACATGGTTAAAAGATTTTTGTGTTCTTTTTTCATGAACCTGTGCAGCATACTAGTTTCAGCATAGAGAATTAAAAACAATATTTGGAATAAATAAATATTTAAGATACTGTTCTTGAAAAATGCATGTTGTTTACTAGTTGTGTAAATCTTGAAGCCAGTAAACAAAGACATCTTTTACAGAAGTTGGACAAAAAATTCAGATATGTGTTTCAAGAAGTCCCACAACACTATATAATCTATCTATCTGCTAAAAAAAAACTGTGTAGCATAAGTTTAGGAGAGTAAATATTGACAATAATGTGACTATTTTAGAAGACAGTTCTGAAGAAGAAATTAATGAGATAAAAAATGGCATATACAATCATCTTGAGAATGTTATGATTTTTGCAAATTTTTCTAGAACAGAAATCAATACATTCTGAATAAATATGATACATATACACTATGAATTATACATTTGTCTCAAGGGTTTTCCAATACCTTGATGTGAACTCTAGATATATGTTGAGACTATTAAACATCAGAAGCTGTACATGTATGGAAATCTTTCGCAAAATGCTTCTGCTATATTTTGAGACAAGCACATTTTCTCCTGTAACTTACTTCTGGTATGCCACCAGGACAGCATCACAGAGAGGTATAATATTTTATGTGAGGCAGTAAAATCTAAAGGATGTAAGTGTAGAAAAAATCTTTATCTATCTAATTTTTCCTCTCATCTTTTTTAAACATTTGATTTATTTATGTTTGTGCAAGACTGACCACAACTTGGGAGCAGTTTTAATATTGAAATGAAAATATATGATAACTTACGATGAAGTATTAGGAGTGACCCTACTCAGACTCAAGGCAAAAAATACATTTTTAATTGGATGAGCCACTAGAGTTAAGAAGGCAAGATAAAGAAATAAACAACAAAATCTTTAGAAAACTAAAGTCTCAGATACTCTGCAGTATGCAGTCTACCCTATTGACAGTAAAGACATGATCCACATAGGATAACAGAGAAGAGAGCAGAGGAAAATTACATTGAAATATGATGGGCAAAAGTTTTCTGTTCCCAAATAGTGGGTCATTTTAACATAATCATGTTGCCACTGCCATAGTTGTTTGGCTCAGGTTTGGTACTTACAACTTTGTTTTTAGGTAGCTTACATCTAGCAGTAAATCTTCAAAGAACATACTGTAACTGCTGAATAATGGATTATTACTGATTCAGCTATTGAAACTGAAACCCAAACTATGTTTTAAAATGTATATTTGATGTGCGTTATATAAGAATTTTTGATTCCTTTTTGTTATGGCCTCGCGTTCTACCTCTAATACTGAAAGTAATTTTAAGTGCAGCTATTGTGAGTATATTTAGAAGTGCTCTGTCACCCACTAAACCTTCCATTTGGTCTTATTTTGCTTCTTTATTTTATGTGAAAAAAGCATCCACACATGTAGTGTATTCCTGAGGACCACTGCCTTTTGAAAGGGTTTATTTTTATTGCATCTTAAACAATGTTATTAGGAGTTTAGAATATTGGCAATGTGAAAATAAAAAAATAAAAATTCTTTAGTAACTACAGAGCTAGCAAATCAGTATGAATATACTTCATGATAATCCGGTTTCATGGCTGTTACATTTGTTTATCAGCAGCAGTAATAGAAAGCTTCCCAAAGCTGAATGATCTGCTTTTGCAATGCATAAGGAAAATATTAGGTTAATCATCCTCATGACAGTATGAATGAAGTAACCATGAATTATTGTGCTATCATGTTTTGTTTGTAGTACAATTGAGATAGAAAGTCAAAGAGTCAGGCTTTAACTTCCAGCGAAGGTGTCAGGACTTTAAAGTAGAAACTCTTGCTTCCTAATGGCATAGTTGTAAGACTGCATATGCACTTGCACTGGGGAAGAACAGAAAATGGGTCAGTAACATTGAAGAAGGCAAATTCAAACATGAGTTTCACTTGAATTTTGTGGCCAGATGTGTTTTGGTAACTTTTCTCACTGGTAAGTGATGGTTTACCTCTTCAGACAGGTGACACACATTCAAGTTCCCTTGTATTTTGGATAAACAACAGCATAATACATTTTTGTTTCTATAACTTGCAGCACCTATCTGCTTTTGAAAGGGTAGCTTTTAGAAACTCAAAGCGTAGCTATCTCAAATAAATGAATAAATAAATTGTTTATTATATTTTTAATGTCTGATTATTTTAAAGGCAAATTCCTATTTCTAAAAAGCCGTTTTCCTCATTTTGAAGTCTTCAAGATTGACAGGCCATTGTACCGATATTATCATTAAACTCTATTGCTGGGTCATCTCATCTGCAGAAGATACTTGGATGTTTCTACAATAAGATTAAGGGTCTTGAATTTATTTCCATTTTGTTCTCTTCTCTTTTACTGGCTTTCTTATTTTAACCGTTCTCCCTACCCAGGCACACAGGAATGCTCATTTGTTTTTACTGGAATATTTCAAAAACTCAGAAAGCTTGCATTTAAATGGATGGTTCTTTTTCTTCCACAATGGAAAATAATAACCTTTATAGCTTGAACTTGATTTCTTTTTAAATGGAGTGTATTTCAAAAGCTGATAACAAGATTAAAACAAATGAAAAACAGATCAGAATATTAGAGCAACCAACATCTGCTTATTCTGTTCATGAAATCTCTCATTATTGATACAGGTAATTACTTAGAGCATGCTGGCATTATATTTCCGCTTCTTTTCTTCTAGAAAATTTTCTTTACTTTTATACTTTTCTTCTTCCTTCTCTTTCTCTTCTTGAACTTCTCTGCCACACTTTTGTTCTGTTACCTGCTTTATGATTTTCTGTCTAATATACTTCTTTTTTTGTCCCCTCAGCAGATGTTTCTTTCCTGTGCCCAAATTTTGGTTGCTTCTCGTTTCCACTTTTTCATTTGTTTTCTCTCTCTCCTGCTGACAGACAGATGGGGGACAAGCTGGCTGGCACTGAAAGTATTATGGAGAGATTTAGTTTCCATCTTGCTATAAGAACAGACTGTTCCTGCAATATTTCTTTGCAAATAGAAGGAGAACGCTCTGCAGTGCCAAATGGCATCTTCCTGGGACTGCTCTGTTTTCATGGCATTCTGGAGAGTCCTCAAAGATGTTTAAGGAAACATTTGAAAAAGGGATGACAGCCCTGATTTGTGTCCTTTCCCACCCATCTACTATGGTCATATATCAAATATTTGGCCTGTTCAGCTGTTTTCTTTTTGAAAGATATCCTGAAAGACAAATGTGAAAGCACAACTGGCTTGTACTCTTCCAGTGCAACGTTAGAGTTCTCAAAGTACAAAATGTTTTCTAGTGAGAAATAGTACTTACTCTGTATGTTCAGCAGGAGCACTAAGCATCTAAACTCATCCAATGTGCTCCTTCTATGTGAGCATCCTGGCACTAAGACATACCATCAGTGTGAATCATTACACTCAGAAACATGCTATAGAATACTTCTGCCATTTTTTAGGTGGAAAGTGTTGTGGATAAATAAATCCATATTGTTGATTTTATTTTTTTAAACTCATATTGGCTTGATTTGTAAAGTAAAATGAAACTGTGTTCTGAAATACTTGTTCACACTTGCTCTTGATTCCCTTGACTAAAGAGATAAATAGCCTTCATGTAGAAAGATTGCTCTGTCTATACCTAATAGTTTATGGGAGCTTAGCCTTCTGTTCTTAATCTTCTGAGATTTGGAAAAAAAAGGTCTCCGTTTTGTCATTAAAATATAGATAAAGATACTTTGCAAAAATATCCTCCCCAGAAGGAAAAAATTCAAAGTAATCTACAAAGGAATTCAAACAGATTCAAAGGAGTCTATTATATTGACGTGGGTTTTGAGCAACTTAAATCTTTCTGCCATTGAAACTATCTTCATATGACTGTCAAAAAGTTGAAGTTCAGTAAGACAAAAGACTTTATAACTCTAGTGGACTAACGTACTCTAAAGCTGAAGATTGATTTTACCATTTGTATTTCCTTTAATCATTTAGAAGCACTTTTTTTGTTCAGCATTGAGTTTGAAATGCTAAAGTCTGAATTTACTTTGTTACAATAATTGGTTGCAATGGTAAATAAAGTAGGAGAATTTGTCAGCTTGTGCCTTATGACTCATTTCACTTGTCATATTTGCAATTATCATATGTGTATTTTTAATCATTTTGAAAGCAACATGTAAAGCAGCACGTTGAGGAAGATCTGCAGTTAGGAAGCTGGGAACCAAAACAGATTCCTTGCTCCTGTCTTCTGCAGCAAATGTGTTTGGACAGGCTTTGATGGAAATATGCTACAGAGAGTTGACACAGTGCATGAAACATCTTTTGTTCTCTTTACAAACAGTGCAAATCATCTTAATTTTCCTCTATAAATTTAGGCACAAAAAAAAAAAGAAAGGAAGGAAGAAAGGAAGGAAGAAAGGAAGAAAGGAAGAGAAAGAAGAAAAAGAAGAAAATTTGACCAGAAAACAGGTCCAAAATCACTTAGGAAGCGTGTTTGTTTTCCTGAGGAAAATAAAGTTTGATTTTTGTGTCTCTATTTGTTTGATATTTGGGTTTTTGTGTTTTTTGGGGAAGGACGGGGAAATGCTTTCATTTTGGAAAAAAAATCTTTCAAATTCAGAGACTTCGAGATCTTGGACACAATGTTGTGGCACCTTACTTAATTGTATTTTAGTAAAAAAAGTACTAGAGGGTGGGCCATCATATTTATTTTGATGAAGAAGATATACTATGTTCAACAATTCAACCAGCCAGAAAAACAATAAAGAAGCAATCAACTATGGGAACAGTTTAAAAACTATTTTAAAAGGACAAAAGAAAGATATAACATATAACATATAAAGTATTATTTAAATTTGCAGATAGTTGCACAAATATACCCTTAAATCTTGTATGCAATGATCTGATTGTTTATTTTGTGCATTGATTTCAAGGACAGTGATAGAGATACATAAAAATGGATTGCTGAAAAAGTGCAGTAACAATAACTTTTTTTCTTTCTTTTTTTTTCTTTTGAGATGAATCTGACATTGATATGATGTGTCAGTATTCAATTACCAAAACATTACCAATTATCAAAATATTTAAAGGTTTTTCATCATGTCAGAACTCTAAATGACTACAATATTGAGTAGTTTAGAATATCTAGATAACTGCTATCGGGCTAAGAGCTTTTCATGTTTATGGTGTTGATATCGATCAATTACAACTTCATAGTGAACAGAAGTTTTAGAACTTGAAGATGTCATTTGCAAAAGAAAGACCTTAACTGTGAACCTTCTGAACTGTGGTATTATGCTAGAGGTTGAGTTTTGTGGCCTTTATACAAATGTTTAATCATGTTGTTACTTAAAAGAATTGTAATAGAAAATACAGGAAGGAACAGTAAATTGTTGGTAATTCTTTCTTAATATATTGCCTCTGAATGAGATTAAGGCAACAAAATGCTGTAGTTTAACTTATTGCTTTGATTACTTAAAGTAAATTGCAGTCTGCTGCTAAAAGACATGAAATCTCAAAATACAGATTTGAAATCTCGATTACAGATTATAAACAAGGGTAATGGTTATAAACTGGAAGAGGGTAGATTTAGGCTGGATATAAGGAAGAAATTCTTCACTGTGAGAGTGGTGAGACACTGGAACAGGTTGCCCAGGGAAGTCATTGATGCTCCCTCCCTGGAAGTATTCAAAGCCAGGCTGGATGGGGCTTTGGGCAACCTGGTCTAGTGGGAGGTGTCCTTGCCCATGGCAGGGGGGTTGGAACAAGATGATCTCTAAGGGCCCTTCCAACCTGAACCATTCTATGATTCTATGATTCTATGTGCCAATATAACTTACTTTGAGAGAACAAAACATTGTTACTCCAGGTGAGAACATATCATAACTAATTTGCAGAGATCTATGCTGACGAACGCATAATGTGAGATGCTCCCACAGTCAAGATGAGCAGCTGCTCCCAAAGTCAATGTGAAGTTAACATTAAAAGCCGTAACTGTTTATGTGTATGATTTGTATGCTTTGCTGTGCAATGATAACCAAGGACACTGATGTTGTTAAGCTTGAACAATTTGGTCAAGTAGTATCTTCCTTTCAGTCTTCTGCTCTAAACTCCCAGTAGAGAACCTTGTGTTCACTTGGTTTGCATTTAGAAGGCTATTATTTTCAATTCTGAAAGCCAAACATCAAATGTGCATTTAAGAATGTAAAGAAACAAGCAAGAAACCTCCAACTAAACAAAAAACTCTCACACTTCTTTCCAAATCTTGAATACTCAATATTTGAGAAAATATTTGTGCCACACAGAAAAACTTAATCTGTCTTTCTAAATTAACTCTTGATTAATTTTTTTTCCTGCTGCCTACCATCTGTAAGCTTTCCTAATTTAGATCCATCACCACTAATATAAGAGCTGTAGTTCTACCTTAAACTTGCTTTGGAGCAAGGTTTGCTTCTGTGTAGAGATCCTTGCTCATGATACTTAATCCAATATACAGAATCAATCCAGAACTAATTTAACCTATATGGGTTTTAGGTCAGAATTTAACAAGTCTGAGGCAGAGCAAATTCTTGCCTGCCAAGCATATAATGCAAGACAGTCATGGCTTCCTTAAGTAATTTCTCCTTCAACAGGAAACAAAGTAAAAAAAAAAAAAAAGAAAAAGAAAAAGAAACAAGGCATCACTTCCATTATTTCCAAGTAGCAATGTAATACATAAGCAGTTATAAAACAGTACCGCTCAAAATCCCTGATGGACAGAAGGTCAAAAAGACCTCAGGGCTCAATTCTAACCAACCCTTCAGGCTTTGCACTGGATCTCCTAGAACTCTAGAAATTTAGAGAGAAGAAGGAATAGGAAATGAAATTGTGAAATGTAATGAGCCAATAAACGTAACCAGCTAGCTTGTCACAGTGTTAGACAATACTATATGGAATATAAAGTAGAAATTCTTCAAATGCAAACAATTTCCTCTTGTTTGAATTCAATAGAGTATGCATTTATTTTACCCTGAAATAATTGCTGTGGCTTTATGTATTTCTACATTTAGAAAAACAGCTTGGTTCCCATTTTTATATTCTTTTTATTATTTTATCATTGTAACACATTTGAGAGATAACAAACGAAGGCAGCAAATACCGAACTGCCGAAGTGAAAGTGTTTCTCATAGCACAGAGCCCCTTAGGATAGGATTTTATTTATTTATTTTTTTTGCACCACAGCTTGCAGGATCTGGGCCCTTGAACATCACTAAAAATTTACTGATCTGTTTTATATTTTCAGTGATTTATTTTATTATACCTTGTAAAGCAAGGTACTACTGTACTGGTCAATTAGTATTTCAAGATGATCCAGCTCCATATCCTCCTGAAAGCTACAAAATACAAGTGTATGTTCTAGCAACTACGTGCTTTCTAAAAAGAGAGAAGTTAGGGGCAGTATACCAGTAGGCATAATTAAATTAATGTAGAACAAATGAGGATCCTAGCAAGGCTTTTTGATGCTCAGGACAACCCCTATATCTCTTCAACACCCTCTCACCACCCTGCGTCAGCTTGGCTTTATAGGCCTCCAGGACACCAACATCCAGAGATGGAGATAACTAGAAAACAGTCACCAAATTGGGCAGCTGTGTTGAAAAGAAGCTGCCTATCTTCGTTAGCTGGATTGCCCATCCAATCACTATTTCTGCTATTTCCCCACTTCCAAAAGTCTAACTGGCAAAAAGCTATCCTCCTCCTATTTCTCCATTACTTGTGCTCTCACTATCTTAGGCATTTACTCCAGTTGTCATCTACGCTGAATTTGACTTAGAATTTGTCCAACCATGGTTCATCCATGTCATTTGGCCAAGGAGAATAGGATGGAGCATTCCATTCTTCCTTATGAGGTGCCCTTTGTGCACACAATGATGCACATACTCTCTTCAGAGGATGTCTCTCATCATTTCAGGTTATAGAGTGAGCAAAAATAAATAAATCCATTCAAGTCAGCAAGCGTATTTCCTGCTGTCAGGAGAATAGCTGAGTACAAACAACAAAGCCCCCATTCCAGTGCTTTGCTACTGGAAAAAAAATCAGAGGTAGCATTTTCAGTCTGCAGTATGTAGACCAATTTACATCTTTCATCTAACACCATCCCAGTCGATTCCATAAGCAAGAATGCATTCACCGCCATCATGCAGGCAAGATCTAACCAATTGACAAATACACAGCAGAAAACGTCTGGCACCTTCCACTGTGATTTGGTGAGACGTGAGATTGAACTCTTGCCATCCTCCTTCCTTCAGAGCGACTGGATATAAAGAGATAGAACAACCTGAGTACTCTGCTTCATAGACACTCCACTGGTTTACTGTTCAGCTTACAGATTACTATGATATTTAGTGGGCAGACTAGAGCCTGCCCTATGTACAGCCTAAATTGACACTGCCTGCCTCTACTCATGCCCTTTATGGCCTAGGAGCATATGGCCTCATTACTGTGGTGCCATAACCTATCTAATATATTCTGCTACTGAGCAGGGTTTATTAACTTGGCCTCAGTTGAAACTAGCAGAAGCCATGCAGCTTCCAGCTGGCTTGGAGTACAGAGTGAGTACACAGTCATCTGTGAAACAGCTCAAGTCCATAGCCCAACTTAATGATGCTTTTAGAAATCAATTTAGCTTGCATATAGCATAAGTTGGAGAAGGGCTGCAGAAACAGAAACTTGATTTCCTTTCCCTTTATCACTAAAGACTCAGCAGTTTGGAATATAAATTTATAAAAGGCTATTTAAGAAGCTCATGTTCATCAACTATTACATAATAAGAAAAGGTCATGTTGAATATAACTAAGAAATAGAAGATAACAGTGATACTGAGTCAAAGTAATTATTAAGTTTTATATACTCTTCAATCTTTAGTATTTCTCAGTGACACACTTAAAGAATTACTCTTTCTAAGAGTTTAATAATAACTTCTAATAGGCTTTCTAAGGAGTGAGAGTAGGCTTAAATATATGAATAAACTGTTGTTGTTTTTCGCTTCCCAAAATGTATTTATTTAACAATAAAAGAAAAAATCAACATCTGAAGCTGAGTGTTTGAGGTTAAGTTCCTCAAAAATCTTTCCTGTACACTACCTCTTTATTCCTAGCAAACAACTATGCACCTATTGCTATCAGTAAGCTATTAAGTTGTCTAAGCACCTTTTTCAATCCAGTCAAGCATTAACTATGACAAATGTGCATCCTTCTTCATGCAGAATCCTTTTAAAGGAAGGAGAGGAAATTACACTTGTCTAAGTCTGTTTTTGAATATCCTTTGCAGAGGTAATATGCAAGTGCTTTTGTTTGCATAGTTATTCAGGGTACAGTTCTATCTTCATGTTTCCTAAAACTGAAGGTAATGAATACAGGAAGGAAGGGAGGAAAATGAAAACAAGAGAGAGGAAATTACTGCTATTCTTTCTGTTACTCTTGTTTCAGTTTTCAAAGAATCATAGAAACAGTAAATATTTTATTTTTAAATGCTTTTTCTCTTCTAGTTCTGGGGAAGACTTTCTCAAAAAGCTTTTACTTTCATCCCAGTCTGTGGGATCTAAGACTTTTATGGAGATCAGGCTGTGCAAATAGAATTTTTGGTTGGCAAACTGCACCCAGCAAAGTGTTAGGGTTAGAGTGAAGATGAAACAGACAAGAACACTAGTGAAAATAGCCCCCCCAAAGAAGATAACGGGAAACTTGATACATATTTTGAGAGCCATTTACAGTGCAAAATCAGAAATAGCGATATTATTTCCTTTTTCTTTCAAGATCCTTGATTTGGGGGTGGGATGATGAAATGTGTTGAGTAGGTTGCTTTAGTGATACCACTTGCAGCACTGTAACAGGCAAATGATTCCCTTAGTTACACGGTCTTGCTTTCTTCCAGTCACTTGCAGAAAAAATGAGATTCCTTCCAATGTTAATTTTGTTTTGATAGAGACAGGATTTAATTTTCTTTTGAAAGAAAATTTCATACACTGTAAGATTTGGAGGAGAATTTACACTTCATTTGACAGTATATGTATCAACTAACTTGATGTAATATAGTTCTGTGTACAGAATTTTCCCAGAAATTTTTAGACTTGTTAATGTTGTGTATTGCCAACTTGTATTAATTTTTTTTTCTAGTGGGAAAATAAAAATATTAACCTTTAAATTGCATATTTCCTAACTTATCCCAGTTTACTCTTTCTCTTTTTCTACAGTTAAAGTATATAATGCATTTTCCATCCACATGACAGTCATGTTCTGTGTGGCCACAGGAATAAGAATTTATTCATTAGTGTGCTTGACTTCTGTATTAATGTGTCGGAGACCCAAGCATAAACTAATATGGTGTCTTACATGGAATGTAATACATAAAATAATAATAATAATAAAAGATCCTATTGGTAGTGTCTTTCACATAGTAGGTAACTCAAAACAAAAAAACAAAAATTCATCATTTGTTGATATAATTGACGTGCCTGATATTTTGTGCAGTCAGAGATCCTTTCCAGAAGACTGACAGAAAATAGACAGCTTAGGAATTGGTTTCTCAAATTCCTACTTGCCTTTTTTGTTAGCATACATTACAAGATGTTAGCTTGTAGGAAAACCTGGGTGTTGCAGAGTGACATAGCTGTATTTGATTCCATCTTCAGAAATGGAAAACAAGACTGCTAATTTGGACAGTGACATGATAGATTGAGAGGGAATTACTGTAGTACTCTGAATTTCTGATAAAGTTTTCAACTCAGTGGGTTGTTTTTTTCTTTTTTTCTTTCTTTCTGATTCCCTCCCCCCCCCCCCATCCCTGTTGCCCC
>WBMW01002990.1:441825-539553 GCA_013396635.1 Penelope pileata | reverse complement strand
CGCTTCCCCCCCCCCCCCCCCATACTTGTGGCACTAAGATTATGTGCAAGACAGATGCTCAGCCCCAAGCCACCCTTCTCCTGCGGCTTTCATGCCTCCAGTTTGATTGAATATGAGCACAGCAAGGCTTTTTCTCCTTGAGACAACCTGAAAAACGTTCTTTGTGTGAATGGTGCACTTGGTTGCTCTAGTAAACAGTCTTCTTTTTATCCAGATGTCAGGAGAAGCGATGACTTCTTCACAGTGCACCTGCACAGTGCTGTATCTCATTCCTCCAGGGAGCCAGAGACTACAAATTCCATCTGACATTTCTTTTAGCTGATTCAGAGATGGCTGCAATCAGACTATGGCCACATGCTTCCTTGCCGTAGAAAGTCTGTAGATAGCTGCTTTTATTCATTGAACTCTATAGCATTCACTTTGTGGAGTTCTCGGGAAACTGTAGCATCAGAGGGGAACAGTTTTCAGCCATAGAACTGTGCAGCAAGACAGAGAGAAATGCGAGAGCTCAAGCTCTTAAATAAGGCAGAAATGAAGAACTTGGAATAAATAAGCAAAATGGACCTCTCTCATCATCTTGCAAGTCTGTTTGCTTGAATTCCATGCTAGGGCCTCATGTTGCATCTCTCACTGTTGAGAGAAAACATGGTAGTTTTTCAGACTATGTGGGTGTGCTAATAATTCTTCTCCAGAACCTCTACAAGCAGTATCGATAATTCAGGAATAAATACATGCATGCCCATTACCTTTGCAGTACATGAGTGTATGGCATGACCTTGACACCCCTCTCCCTACCTCTTTCCAGAAGGCTTTCTATATATCTGTGTCTTTCAAATTTTGATACAGAAGTTGTAAGAGGATGTCAGTCTGCAGTGAGCACAAGATTCAGCAGCAGAAAATGGGCTGTGCTGTGTTAGTGCCAAGCACCTGATAACAATAGCGTTGAAATGCCCTTAGCGGAGTTCTCCTGGCCTGAATTTTGCTTAGTAGAGAAGATAGTTTATCTGTCTCCATCTTCCAAGGATAAAGTTATAGGTCTGCTGGGATTTTTTTTTTTTCAAAAAAAGAAAAAAAAACAAAAGGAGATGTTCTCTTATTCATAACATTGTTTTCAAGGAACAGGACACAATTCAGTGTGTTATTGTTAGGGCACGAGTATCTAGCCAAGAAATACATTGTTGGAAACAAAAGTCTAGCAAGCTACCCAAGTGAGTTGACAAGTATAACAAAATAAGTAGTGTTGGAAGAACTTTGACAGTTTTCATTACCAGCATTGTCTGAGGGAAATGCCTACTTTGCCAGTTTTGGCAGCAAGTCAAGACAGCAGTACAAGGAGTGTAATTACCTTGGGCACTGAGCCAAGTAATTTCATACTTACATTTTCATGCAAAACACATTAAGGATTTGACATAAATAAGAGTATCAGTATACCTTTTATTTTAAATGTCATGTTCTTGACTTAAAACTCTTAAAACTAACTAGGAGAATCACATGTGGAAGCTTCTTGAACTAAGCAGTCTTACAAAAAAGTTATATTAGACAATTTTTTTTTTAAGTTGCCGCTCTGGCTTAGAAAGTTCTTTCTGTAAAATGATCTCAAGAACTTGTCTACCTCATTTTGACTTTGTACAATAATACAGCAAAAAGCTAAAATTAGCAGCTTCACTGAATGGAAGGAGATGGCTTGTGGGAAGAAGCACTGAATCAAATGATAACTTGAGGTTGGCCTTCAGAGGCTTCCATCATTTTCCCATGTCATTAGTCTGAACTCTTAAGCAGGTAATGCAGCTTAATTACTTGACAGAAGATACCTACTGGTATATTAATGCTTCAAATTATAAATTCAATAGTTACATGACATAATTTCCCCTCCTCTCAAATATACTTCTTGCAGAACATAACGTTTCCGCAATTTTGAAGTTAAGATCAGTCACTGTGTGCACTCTGAAATGTCACTGTGTGATTCTATGATGACTGTCTTTGTTTTCCTGAACTGAGTGAGAAGAAAAAGTCCATATTTTGAGTGCTTTTTACAATGTTTTTTTAATTCCTATTTTCATTAATTCACATTGTTTTGATATTATCCAACCAGACCAAATCCACTATGCAAAAGGAAGTAATAGTCCTACAAATGTAGCAACAAAATTCTTCAATCTGCCTTCATTTTCGAAACAATGAAAGAGTGGAACAAACAATCACAATCTCTTTCAGGGATGGAAACATATGAAACTGAACATCTTGACAGGATCATACTAACCCCTCCACCAACTTGCCCAGGTAAATTCCCAAAATCACCCAAAATCACACTGGTAGTAAATATCTGGATAATCAGTACCTGGATAATAACTACCCAGGTAAAGACACCTGAAAGAATCCACACCAATGCCTGAAATAAAACACAACTTGAAAAAACACCCTGGGGGAAAAAAAAAAGGCAACAGAATAACAAAAACATTTCTACAAGTTTCTTGAAGTATTCAACTTAACATCATTTTTATTCAGGTAGATGCTTGAAAAGGAGTGTGCTAGCATGATGCACTGGTTTGGTTGCTAAATCCTGTTATGATGTTACTGATTTTTAGTGGAAAGTGAGTGCTTAAATATTTTTGTGAGTTTGTGGCTACAGTCTCTGGTTAATTAAAGTGTACCTGTGTAGCTGTGCATAAAAATTATTCCACTGAAACTGAGAGACTTAATACAGGCAGACCTGATCAGGCTGATACCTGACAGGCTTGATGAACTTCTATGTGGTTTGGAACATTTAGTATGTGGCTATTTTGTTTATAATGTTTGGCTTTCTACTTTTGGGTTGCTTGAATTTAAGGTTTATGTCTGGGTGTGGTATCAAAAGACAAATCTTTTGGGTGGACACTTGCAAACTCTACTAGAGATACATGAATATGAAGTTCAAAGCATTAAAATGGAGGTACTCCATTTTTTTGTTGTTGATATCATACATATATGTACCAGAGCTCTTTTTGTCCCCTCCTTTGCAGAAGGAGTACAATCTGCAAAGTTCTGCCATCAACCTGTCCCTGGGATCTCAGTAGCACAGTCAGATGTTGTGTTACAAAATGAAGGATGAGAGCATGAAATCTGGATCTTTACAGGGAAGTGCAATATAGTTAATCTAGAAAGAAATAAAGGAATTAACCACCTAAACAATTTCTTGTTTTCTGTTACTTACAATTGGCTTTGACAGAACAAGATTAACTCAAGCCTGGATTGTGCATTACAGTGAGCTTCCTAATAACTTTAAAATTTAAACTTACCTTCACTGTTTCTCAGTATTAGCAGGCAGAATGTTTTCTGTCAAATATACCTGCAGCTTTTGGCAACCTTTCTACATTAGGTCAAGTGCAAACAGTGTTCTGAACTTCCTGTGCCTATATGTAATTTTTTATTTTATTTTTTGCAGCATGATGTACAAAGAAACTGTCTGAAGATGTGCAAATGACTTGTGCTGTAATGTCCAACATGATTTTTGTGGTGCATATAGATCTGAAAACATTTTTTAATAAACTTTCATAATATTTGAGATGTCTGCATGTGCAGATAATCTTAATACATGGTTTCTGGCTGTCCTTCAGGTTCTTCCTCTTCCCTGCAGTATTGCCAGAGCACAACCAGCAGATACTCATTGGGATTGACAAAAGGGTCTCTCAGACAAGCATTTTCTTCATAGTCCCTTGCCCAGATATAAATAGCCCTGGAAGATGAACCGTGTTCTAAAGACACTTAGCCCATGGGTGACCAACCTTTTGGCTTGCTCAGGTCGCACTGAGTGAAGAGGAATTGCCTTGGGCCGCATATAAGGTATATGAGATAATGTTTATAACTAACAAATCTTATTTTTTTAATATTTTTTATTAAAACATTAAAAAAGAGAGCAGCAAAAACAAAACTAGTGGGCTATTTGATCTTGTTTTTGTGAAACTAATGCATCAGTCTGGTTCGATGGAAGTGGTTGCAATTCTTAGTGAGTTCTCAAGGTGCTCATCAGAGACTTTTGATGAAATGTGACTCTTCTTGTGCTTCATCCTTGAAAAAAGTTCTTCACAAATGTACGTACTGTCAAAAAATGATGACATGAATAAGGCGTGATCGTGAAGCAAGGGATATTTTTCTTTGGTAAGAGAGGTCTTATGAAAGTCTATTGAAGAGACGTGATCAAATTTTTCATTGAGTTGAATATCTGATTGCAACTCTATACATTCAATTTGAAAATTCAGCTGCAAAATTGCAGCTGAGTTGCAAAATTGATGATATTTTTGGCAGTCTTGAAACCTATTCTCAAACTCCTTTATCAAAATGGAAAGCAAGGCTGCATGTTTTTTGCTGTTCACAGGACTATGTTTAACCAACATATCAAAATGCCTAAAATTATTTGCCATAACTAGTTAGCACTGTACTGTGCCCTTCCTGTGTCCTGCTTTCAGCTCAGACAGTGCTAACTGTACATTAATGGTTTGGTTGTTGCTGAGTGATGGGTGTGCACCTGGGCCAGGCCAGACTGCTTGGTGGGGAACAGCCGCTGCCATGATGGTGTGGCGACAGGGAATGGGCCACGGTATGGGCTGTGCTGGGCTGCATGCAGCCTATGGGCCATGGGTTGGACCTACATGACTTACCTTATGGCTCTGATTTGGTACTACTGTGTCATGACTTTCCACCACGAAGCTGGTGATGGGAAGCTGGAGGAGAAAATGTCCATGATATGTTGTCCATCTGTGCTGTGAAATATTGAAGTGCATGTACTGTATGGAGCCCCATTAATGGAAAGACAATGATGACCACCTTAGATGCCTTCCCAATTTACTCATCTTCTTTATGGCCTTCATCTGATTAAAAAACTGGTCTTGATGTGTCAATGTCTGCAGCAGAGAATACATATGGTTTCCTCACCATGTTTACATAGCAGTGTCAATTAAATTTCCTTTTGAGATGGAGAACTTCATATTGTATTAAATATCAGTTAAGATCCTCAGAAGAGCATTTGATTACAAATACTAGTATCAGCTTATCATTGCAGCCTTCTGTATTTACAGATGTCACTGCAAATTTGCCCATTCAGTCTGATTTCACATTGTAACAGCAAGATCTTCAAAAGAGATGCAAACAAATGCAAAAAACTTTTCTTTGTGTTTTTATGACAAAGCTTTTTTTTAAGTAGCTATTTTTTAGTTAATGACTTGTTTCCTACCTTTTACATCTAAATATTCTTTTATTGTTTTCTTAGAATCATAGAATCATAGAAACACTAGGTTGGAAAGGACCTACAAGATCATCTAGTCCAACCGTCCTCCTATCACCATCCCTACCCACTAAGCTACTAAATCATATCCCTTAGCACTTCGTCTAGACGCTTCTTGAACAGCGCCAGGGACGGTGACTCCACCACCTCCCTAGGCAGGCCATTCCAGTGCCTGACCACTCTTTCAGAGAAAAAATTTTTCCTCATATCCAGTCTAAATTTACCCTGGCGCAACTTGTGGCCATTCCCTCTTGTCCTGTCATTAGTTATCTGGGAGAAGAGGCCGCCCCCCTCCTCACCACACCCTCCCTTCAGGAAGTTGTAGAGTGCGATGAGAATTCTTGCTATGGAATCTTATACTGGCATTTTTTTTTCAATTTTTAAGCCTGTAGAGGTTCTTTCTTTTTCTATCTAAGGAAATATATACCCCAATATAGCTTATTAAGAGCTCTCTTTAGTTCTTTTGCTTGATTGAAAGTGGTGGCTTTTTCCTTCTTTCCTTTTTTTTTTTTTTTTTTTTTTTTTTTTTTTTGTCTTGTTGGAACTGCAAGCATGATAAAGATGCTTAATATTTAATGCATCTGACAATTCCAGACAATGATGGGAGGGAACTCTTTGCTCTCGTAATGGAATAAATGGAATAATGGTGGCTCCTGAAACCTCTTCAAGGCTGATGATCAGGCTATGGTTGATGATAATACAGTGCAGAGAGGTCTGAAGAGTAGTGTATTAAACTCCTTAAAACTGTAGACTGACTTGAAATAATCCCAAGAGAGGAGACCTGCAAGTTTGTTTGGAACTGTGCTGAGATTGGTCCTACAAGAAAGATGACCTCTTAAGTCCACTCAGTTAAATCTGGGATTGGGCTTCAGACACTACTGAGAGCTTTACTTCCAGATACTTACTTGGGTTTAGCGGCATTGTTTTCAGGGATTTGGTGAGAAATGAATTATTCACCTAAATACAAGATAAACACCTGTCATATCCATGCCATACTGCTCCACCTGCTTTCTAATGTTCTTGTTTTATTCACCTATGTATTTATCCTTGCAAGATAGCTCTGTTCCCAACAAGTACAATTATTCCTCTGGAATAATGACTGAGAACAATGACCAAGATTGTAGCAGAACAGAGGAATAAACCTGTCTTGCAAACTAATATTAGAAGCAGCACATACTTTTTAGTTTTGGCACAAATGCTAGCTGTATAGTTATTAATTCATCTTCCTTTAGAAATGTTGCTGCCATATTTGCTATAATTCCAGAAAGCAGCTGTTCCATTTGTATCTTGATACTATATCCCAGAAAATCACCTTAGCCTGAAACTCATTGATTCTTTTCAGCAACTTGCTTGAAGTAGAGCATTGCTTTTTCCTCTCCCCCCTCTTTTGGAGCCTGTTCTTTCACTTATTTTATGTATCTATTGTCTACTATCTACGGGACTTTCTGGAAGCCTGTTGTTCTTATGTTTTTTTGTTTTTTAAAAAAGTAATTAGAAGTCCCCAAAGATGGAATGCCAAGCTGCATGTGCCCGGACTTGTTCTTTTACAGCACATTTTCCAGTCTGTTTTTTATTTCGGGAAGTGGCTTGACTGAATATCTAATATTGTTGAATACACATATTCATGGCTAAATCTTCACCTTTTTCTCCACAATCATGGGAAAAACTGTTCTTTGTCTCTGGAACTGTTCTTTGTCTGCAGGGCTGCCTGTCCTGTGCCTTGCTAATATTGCAGTCCTTCTACTTATGTTATGCAGTGCCAGAACTTGACACTTGGAATCGCTTTTTGTTATTTAATTTTGTATGTGTCGTGTTTTTATTTTTTGTACACTGTAATCTAAATATCACATTAATGGGTTAAGATACAGAAGCATGGCAAAAAGTCTAATGAATGAATTTTTATAGATGCATGACAGCTTGGTGACTATTTTATTACTGTTTCAATGCATGTTTTTGTTATGCGTGAAATGACTAGAGCTATTGGAACTTTTCCCCAATATGCAAAACAAGTATCAAGGCAAGTACTGCGCTTTTCTTGCTTACTGTTGCCTCCCCACAGGTACTTTGGAGACAGTTTTATTTGTGATATACTCCACTTGCAAGGATGGCTGTACTGAACTAGCCTTTCTTTAGGCAGTCTGGGTAGTCTAAAGCTGCATTTGGGTTGTGCTTTGAATTTGACTGCTTTGTGTACTCCAGCATAATTTAGAACTGATGAATGCTACTTTGGGCATCAATGAAGACACTCGTATATTGGTATCTTTGTGCAGTTTGTACACTGGGATTTTAACTCTGGTATTAGCACCAACTTTCACATTTTAAGTTAGACAAAACTGTAGATATCATGCTAACAAAAGTATATTGTTAGTCTTTGTTGTTGTTGATATATTTTTAATTGTCCTAGACTCTGATTTCCATACCATGATTCATTGCAAGCATATATAGTTGTTTTGGTTTTGTCTCTTCTTAAATATTATGAAAGGAAATAGCCTACTAAAAGTACAAAATCTCATTTTCTGCAAAATGTCAGTGTGCCAGGTAATTCTTCATGATTAAATGCAGCAAGAACAGACAGCCTGAACTCTTTTAATCTGGGTGGAATTCATTTGTTATGTAAATTAAGTAGGAAAATTGTGCAGCTGTGAGAATAGGAAGTTTAATGCTCTAAATCAAACTTCTAATGTCTTTACATCAGTTCATCTTTTATTGAAAATTTCATTAATTTTTTGTTAACCTTAATAACAGATACGTAAAAGAACTTCAGAATGTAATTGACCAAAGTTTTTTTTCATTTTAAAAACTATATGCATGGATGTATACTTAGATATAAAATATATTTTTGCCTGTTCCTTTGAGCTGTTAATTTTTTTAATTTTTTTATTTTTTTAGCATTTGGAGTTGCGCAAGCTTCTCAACTTGCTCATGTTTTAAACTTCTAATGTGATTTGTTTTTCGAAATCTTTGGCACTCTTCCCTGAATGAAGGGGACAGAAGCTGGAGTGATGACACAGCTAAGGCAAGTGCACTAGGTAAAAATAGGGAGGTGATTACCTGTTTTCCCCTGAATGCAGGTCTTAATTGGTATGTGAGACGGAGGCCATCAGCTTTTACTTTGCTTAGTGTTGCTTCTGAGTGTGGAGGAGCTTGTGAATTCAGACAGTCTCACAGAAAATGACTCATAATTTTAGATGAAAAATTTCAAATCAGTCTAAGCTTTGGACATTCAAAAATGAAATTACTTCCTGTCTTCCATAACGTCCTTACTCAGCATTTGCCTTGCATTTCTTCTGCTGGAAGCAGTTTCTCTGCAATTCAGCTAAAGACCTATAGACTTTGATATTAGTGTGATTTAGTTGTTCTTCAGTCAAAGACTGAAATCTTTCAACAGTCCAAACTATTTCAGTCTCATGAGAAAGTCTAGAATNCTTCCAACCTGAACCATTCTATGATTCTATGATTCTATGAATTTGGATATCAGCACTGTAGATGCAGGTGAAATGACTCCTCCTTGAAGAGAAAATTCAATACTTGTATTGCTGCAGCTCTAGTCTGAATTTGAAGAAAGGGTCTTTTTATTTATTTATTTATTTATTTATCTATTTATTTATTTATTTATCGTGGTCACATTTGTAAGCTGTGCATAGTCTGTTTTGCCCATTGTATTCTTGTACTTAAAAAAATGGATTTTTATATAGTAAACTCTATCTCCTTCTGTCTATCTAAAATGAACTGTTCTTTCATAGTTTTCAGCTTATGAAGGCATTTTAATACTTGTCGTCAGAAGAAATATTTAATTGTAAAAGATTAGCAACTTTGAGAATATGCTTAAATGCATGTCTCTCAATGATCTTTTTGCCCTTTTTGTTGGATTTTCAATTTGCATGTGCAATGCTATGCGCATTTCTAATATGTAGAATTTTACAGACTCTAAAATAGAATAAGAATATAAAGAATAAATATAATTTAGAGAATAACTTCACCTGAGCTGCTGCTGTAACTCTGTATGGTTTTGAAGTCTGAACTGTTGGTAGAAGTTACTTTCTCATCAAAGCTAAAACAAATACATAACTAAAAGAAAAGCAGCAGCTATGTAAGACGTGTGGTCATGTACTCTTTTCTAGAACATACCAACAGTTGTTTCAACTACTTTAGTTTGTTTAGCAGTTTGTTTCAACCGCTTTAGCTGTTCAGTTAGCCCACCACTAGATTAGCTGTGGCAGTTAAATCAGTTTGTCAGGTTTGCTATACTTTCTATCCTTTACTTATAACGTGTTTGTTAGTTTGTTTTAAACAGGAATTATGGAAAGTGTTTTTATTTGTGTTTGAATAGAGATGATATATCTCTGGAGATGGTTTTGGGAAACAAAGCTTTTCAAGTTTGAAATATAGCCATTTACATTTAAAGTGTGAATTATTTGGGCTACTGGGTTATTATGTCTTCAGGGCCATTTCTGCCAGTGTTTCTCTGAATGTGACACATTGGGCTGACTTCTTCAGCTTTAATAAAGACAGAAGTTACTAGAGCATGAAACTTTACAAACAAGTTTTGTTGATATATGTTTAAGATTTTAGTCATTTCCATTTTAAATGGAAACCACTTTATAGCCTTGTAAAATGGAACATCCTAATAATTGTTTTTAGCACTAAAAATAACAGATATGGCTGTAAAGTTACATGGCACTTCACAAATATAAAGCAGGAGTTAGCCTGAACCAGCTCTAAAGCTTAAGTACAAAACACGAGCATAGAACTGGAACTGAAAATAACACATTAAAAGAGAATACGAAATTGTGAGAAGAAAGGAAGGGAAAAAAAAAGTTTTTTTTTTTGAGGTGGAAGAACATTTAGGGAGAAGAAGTAACTATCGAAAGCAGAAAATGTAAAAATGAAATAATTATCAGATCATCCAAATTACAGCTAGTTTTTACCTATAGCTTATGTGAATGGAATTTTAAGATGAAACGAGATATAGAAGATGTAGAATCTAAAGGTGACAAAGATGTCAGCGTGAGACATGAGAGAAGGGGAGTGAAAGAGATGATGTTGCATACTCACTAGCCTTAAGAAATGGAAGCAAAAACAATGGGTGGGGGCTAAGTGGCATTGAAATTACAACAACAATTAAAGCTTGTGTACATTCAGTGCTAAGTCTGGGGAGTTTGGCTTGCATATTCGATAGCATTTCCTTTTTTTCTTTTTTATCAGTGGTACCTTTCTCTTTCCTATTAAAGGCAGATGTGAAGCCAGATTGAAATTCTTGACACCTGCTATGACAGTTAAAGTTTGGCACTATTATCTTGGAACAGATGTCCATCAGTGGAGTCACTGGAATGTTGAGAGGCTGAAGGAGTGCGCTTGTGTTCAAAGAACTTCTGATAAATCCCTGAAATGTGGTTCTGGTGACATATATCCAAAACAATAAATACGTTCCTTAATGCTTAGAAAAAGCATACCTTCAAACATCAAGAATATTCTCTTCTAAACTCTTCTCTTGTGCCAGAGCTCTAGGATAGAGACAGTAGTGAACATGTTTCTATATTTCTGAGTCCATGAAATCTTGTGCAATAATTTTGGAGGAAAAATACAGACCTAGGGTCTTCTGGTGCAGACTAGTAACTGATTGCTAACCAGTTGTCTGAAAATGTGTGTGGGTATTAGGCTGGCACATATCTGTTAAATAAGTGTTACCACCTCATTTACATGGGGCTCTCCTAAGTCTTTGAGTATCCTGACCTCCTGAAAGGTCCTCTTAAATACAAATATGACCTCATCTCATATACATGGCCATTTGTAACAGAAGTAAAATGTTAAGACTTTGAAGAATTAAGCCGTGGATGTTAGATAAAGACTGGTTCATTGAAGGTGAAGGAGGTAAGGAGAGGATATGTGGGAACTGAATGAAATCTTTCCCTTTCTAAGAATACAAGGAGCAGGTTCCTTTACTAATGTAGAACCCCAAAGAAATAGCAGTGGAAATATCTGTGATATATCCTTATAAATTGCTTATTAATATTCACACTTTCAGCTGGGTCAAACTGGACCCTAAACAGTCTACATTAGTATAACAATCACCCAGATGCCTATGAGGAATAGTCTGGATAAATATCTTGTTTCTAGTGAAATTTATCTACTCTAGATTACTCATGCCATTGTCTCAGTGATTTCAGAAAGGCAGTGGGAAGTACAGAGCTGCTGCAGATGGTTATGCACACGCTTTCTTGTGCTGAGTAGGCTTTCTGTTCCTGTCCAACATTTCTCCTGAACTTTTGCTGGAAAAAAATTTCAACTAGTGAGAATTTCTTATATCAATAATTCATAATGCTCATTCTCTTCCTTCTCTGAAGAAAGACAAGAAAAAAAGGGAGCTTGCACAAAGAGATAGAGACGTTGGTTATTTCAGGGAAAAGTAAAAAAGAACTATGTGGTAACATAATCTAAAAATGGGTTGTACTGTTCTCAAACCTGTCTTTATTGTTCTGAAGCCTCTAAATTATCTTATGAAATCCTGCTTCCATAAGAGGTATTTTCTATTCCCTTTCTGGTCAAGAGGTCTCAGGTTTCTTTGTGTTAGAATAATTTTCTTGGCAATCAATAAATTTACACTAATTCATCTGTGATTTCTCATTTGAAATTATTTACTTACTGGAAGTGGCATGCACATGACAAAATTAAGCTGAAACTGGAAGTTACATTAAAGACGCATTTATTTCCATTAGATCTTTCTGCGAATTTTGTAACATCCTCATGTTGTACAAGCAGTTGTATGGTGTTCTGCGCCAAGTAACTGCTTAGAGTGGGAAGGTGCACCTGACACAAAGTAGGAGGAAATTTTCTCCCTCTCTTCTAAAGAACCGTTTGACTACTGATGTACCAGCAACTTCTCTTTCTGCGGAGGCTTTGAGCAGCTGATTCTTCTATCAGCCTCTCTTGATCCCATTTTCCTATGATAGGCAGGGGTGAGAGAAGACTGCAGTTAC
Source organism: Penelope pileata (assembly GCA_013396635.1). Classification (NCBI taxonomy): domain Eukaryota; kingdom Metazoa; phylum Chordata; class Aves; order Galliformes; family Cracidae; genus Penelope; species Penelope pileata. Next base: position 527,322 of record WBMW01002990.1, on the reverse strand, counting down.
ATTTTCATAGCATCATAGGTGTGCTCAAAATCCTGGCTCTGCTCATCACCGGTTCTGACTTGGCTGCCCCTGCTGTAGGCAGCTCTTTCCACAAACACTTCATTGAAGTTCTAACAGGCTGTCAAACTGTGACTTAGCAGTAAAACTGGAACACGAAATTATAGTGATGTGGCATTGATTTAGATTTTCTCACTATTCTGGCTCTATCCAGAGGTTAATACCAGGTAAGAGAAGATTAATCTGACCAATATCTGTTTCTTGTGAAAGTATACTTGTTGGATTTTCCTCTACAATACTTCAGAGTAAATATTTGAGGAAAGGGGAACCCTTTGTAAATACTGCGTGCTAAATGTTTGCAGAATGTGGCTTCTCAGGCTTAGCTGTTAGTCCAATGTGTTTTTTGTGACTTTCATGTTCTTCCTGTTTACCTGCCTGCCTGTTCCCAATGCCATAGTATTGGAAAAGGGCCTGACTTGCAGTAAAGATGACTGGAGTCAGGCACCACTCAGGTACCAGACATTGGTATCATTCAAGTATCAACTTTTTTCTCTGAACCTTCTGAAAATCACAATGTGGGTAAACTGAATGTTCTCAAAGATCTTTGCAAACCTGAACAGAACACCTCTTGGCAGGAAACATAAGATTACAAAACCTTATGTTAAGTTTCTAAAAGGCTTTCCAAATAATCTGTAACAAATTTTAGTATTGCAAATAAGCAAACTGCATTTCTCTGTCTTCCTCAAACCTCCCTGCTTTGTTGGTTTTCTGTTTCTCCATTTCACCATCACTTATTTTATGGGAGACTAGTTATGACAAATAACAGGAGGTGCGTAGGGGCTTGAGGTGTCATTTCTCACTCACTGGTTTGTTCCGATTGCTGTGAAAGCTGTTTCCTCCATTTGTGAGTAGGCACTCACAGTCCGCACTTCTAGAGAACCCCAAGAGAAACTTGAGTGAAAAATGTTATCAAAATGGTAGTAGCATACTCTTAAACTTGTTTTATAGAAAAACAGAGGAAAGAACTTGGTTTTCTTTTGAAAACTTGCATTTGCATACATGTATAAATGATAAAGAATGGAGAATAGTTGTTGAGGATTTGTAATATAGCTTTCTGAAGATGTTATTTCAAACTTCCTTTACTGTGACTTATTTGCAAGTCTAGCCTTTACAAATCAAGTATCTCTCTGTGTGTATGTATATCAGACAAAGCTTGAATCATAAGAATTTTATTGACTACAGAAAGAGCACGAAAGCCATTCTGCCTGTATGTGAGCTTGAGTCTATCAACAGGCTTCACTTGTCTATGGTTTGATGTAAATTATAACATTGCTGTGAGCAGGGATCAATTCAAGATAAAGCAAGGCTTGCTGTAGGCACATCAATACCAATTAAAATATAACTTGTTTCAGCCAATTTAAATACCAGGCAAAATATTGCTAGCTTCTGGAACACAAACAGCTTCAGTCCTGCACAGATGCTGCCCACTACTCCCTCCCTTCTCTGCAGTTTTATGTCCTTGGCACCTCCCTAGACTCATGTGTCTGCTGGCAATCAGCTCATTAACATTAGTGCATGGATCACCTGGTAATCCACCCATTCTTGTTAGTAAATTGCAGGAACACCTGGCTGTTTGGAGGATAGCTTTAACACTGTTTCTGTCAGTTCAGCTTGAATATAAGTTCCCCGCATCTCAATTGAAAGCAAGTGGGGAGCTACAAGAAGGTGGGGGATGGATGGATGGATGGATGGATGGATGGATGGATGGATGGATGGATGGATGGATGGATGGATGGATGGATGGATGGATGGATGGATGGATGGATGGATGGATGGATGGATGGATGGATGGATGGATGGAACAGATGACAGACTCTTTAGTGCAGGGTCTGTGGGGATAGGACAAGGGTGAATGGCTTCAAACTGAAAGAGAGGAAATTTAGGTTAGATTTAAGGAAAAAAATTTTTACAGTAAGGGTGGTGAAGCACTGGAACAGGTTGCCTAGAGAGGTGTTAGAAGCCCCGTCCCTGGAGACATTCAAGGTCAGGCTGGACGAAGCTCTGAGCAACCTGATCTAGCTGTAGGTGTTCCCGTACATTGTAGGGGAGCTAGACTAGATGATCTTTAAAGGTCTGTTCCAACTCTAAGGATTCTATGATTCTGTAAGTATGAATCATTTTGGATGTATATGTATTTCATATTTATTTTGTAACTCTTCCAGCACTGCTAGTCCTAAACGTTGTGAGTCTGTAAGATCAGGATTTGCGTCTGCAACTCTGTGTATGGCTTTTTTTTTCTAATTATTTGAGTCCGTAACTGTGTGATTTTGGTTGTTTCTGGTTTGGGAAAAACTAAAAAAAATATGAAGGAGAAGTCTATATTGAGTTTAATTATCACTTGGCTCCTAGTGGAGAAACTTTAATAGTGAGTGCCAATGTACAATGCTTAGTGAAGTTGCAAGATGTGACAGTTGGGATAGTGAAGAAGTGGTACGGTGTGTACCTGGAGTCTGAGATCTAATAACTGTTTGGCTTGTATGATGTATTTTATAAACTTTTCATTTTGTATGCTTCTTCTTCTAAAGGAAAGATTGGTTCCAGTTGTTTCTCTGTAACTTTATCTTTGCTGTACTGACTGAACCGAGGTCACTGAAAGTGCTTAAGGCAAAATTTTGAAAGTATAAACCAGAAAAAATTGCCAGTGGAATGCTTCCTGGGGTGGTCTCACTCTTTGAGCTCTCTTTTGACAGTCGGTGTCATTGAAAGGTCCCTAGACTAAGTCAGGAGTTTCAGTAAGGAGGAAAAGGAACCTTAGAAGGAAGAGCTTAGAAAAGTTGTTGTGGTTTAGCTCTGGCTGAAGAGGAGGTAAGATGTAATTACTTGTGGGGCTATGTGCTGCTAAGACACCTTGTGCTGGGAAGCCCTGTGGGTATGGTGGGACTTGTGGATCTTGATGGTAATGCATTAGAGGAGAGTTAAGGAAATGCCTTGAAGATATATTACTCTGCCATGTGTTGTAGACTTGTATATCTTGGTAGCTATGAATAAGGAGCACAAGAGAAATGAAGCCTTACTGAACTCAATTTTCTATGAAACACGGATTTCTTAGTGGAAGGAGCATTCTTGGACTGGGAATTTGCCATTTATTTGTTTGGTAGTTTTGGTCAAATTGTTTTTCTCTTGTCATCTCCGTGTTCTCGTCTGTAGAATGCAGATCGTATGTGATTCCTTTTTGGAGTGTGATATCTGAGTACCATGAGTTAGATGCAAGTCCTTCACTGAGATGTGTATCTACTGTTTACCAATAATGTGTAACAGTCTTCAGACCTTCTCCTAATTAGTTGTACTCCTGCACCACATAACTACATAGCTACATATTTCCTTGCCGTTGCAGAATTTCATTAGCTTCAGGTCAGATTGCAGTCTGCCTTGCTGAATAACAATGCAGAGTTAGAGACTTGTTCTGCCTGTAGTACCTTGGATTTGAGGAAAATACATTTAAAAACAAACCCCAAACCACAAAAATGTTTTAATAATCAGGTTTAAAATTGGATCTTATTCAGGTCAATAGACTATAAAGAAAAACTCAGAATAGAAAAACTCAGAATAGAATGTTTTGCTGTATATTTTTTTCTTGGTATTTCTCTAGGACTTTTATTACGGAAGTTGAATCTAACAGCAGAACTGAATGATCTCCTGAATACTCTTAATGTATCACAAATCACTTTTCCCATATTACAATTAGTAGGAAGTAAATGACCTCAGTATTAGGAGATGAGCTTCAAAACTGCGTGTGGAATTGCACATTAAAAGTGGGAGAAAGGGGAGTGCGTACTTTCTCTTAAAGCATTTAAAATGTATTTGTGTGAGGTAGGGAACTTCTGACCATATAACAAAAAGTAAAATAAGAGTATTTCTCTTTCTTCTGTCTCTGTGTTATGCATTGAGAGAGATTCTGGGGAAAATCAACAAGTTAATGTAAATATACCAATATTCATTTGTATGTATTCAAAGTCCCCATTCTTTACTCCACTAATCATATGATGGAGAGCACAAAAGCAGTTATAAGACTTCCTGATTCTTAAAGAAAAATGCTGTGCATGCTGAAAAGATGCCTAATTTGTAGACTGAAAGCACAACATTTCAGTTTCAGACATATCATACAATTGCTTACAATTTCGACAGGGTTACCTTAGAGCAGAATGAAAATGTGTTGAAATTCATTTCTTGTGCAGTTTATCTGAAATAGTCATGTATTTTCCACATGAAATTGGAGATGGGGAGTGGAGGGAAATGTCCTTGTATGGATTTTTTCTTTGTACTGCCTTTATTTTTCCCTACCATAGTGTAGATGAGTCATCACTAGAAAGATTTCTTTCTAACTAATCGTTCCTCAGAGATTCCACTGAAGTAAGGCATTCAAAAACAGTAAGAAATTTTTAGAGTTGAGAATTGTGTTGAAATTCAGAGTATTGTTAAGCCATTGTGCATTTATCTCAGATGAGTTAGTCTTTTACCTTCCTTTCTGTGTTGTGAAGACAAAAAATGTGTTTCACCTTTTGTCTGAGATTAAAAGAAGCAATACCTGGGAGATGGAAGTGGGGAGGGGGACAGGGAGAAGGAATATTGTTCTGAAGGAGATGATAATATGCAGAAGGGAAAATAGGTTGTTCATTGTGAAACTGGAGAAACTTTGCAGTGACGCTATGACAATTCAGGTTGCCTTGTCTTCTTGGGAGGTTTTTATATATTTATTGAATGCTGAATGGTAAGAACTCAACATCCTCTACTAGAAACATAGGAGGATGATTGATGAATTACAGTTAATTGCTGCAAGTGTTTCAGTATCAGGGATTGTAGACTTGTCATACACCTAGTTTTGATCATAATGAGAGATGTGGTCAGTAGAATTATCTATTGATATAATAAAGCTAATATAGGAGAGCTGGATTTCTATAAATGCATTTGTTTTTGAAATAATTGTTACATTGAATAAGCAAAGTACACACACGGTGAATTGAAAGCTGCATCACTGACAAATGTCAAAAATAGCTGTGAATTAAGTGGTGTCAACAGCAGAGACTTGATGCTCCTCTCAGAAAATTTGAGTTGATGGTGCTATTTTCAACAAAAATTGACAGGTCAGATTACTGTTACAGCATGATCAAATTATTGGGTTAATCCGTCATGATTCAGCACAATGTATTTTAATACACTCCTCTGTAAGCTTATACATTTAAGGGCAGAGAATATGGGCTATATAAATGAGGTAGGTGAAAGATTTAAGGGTCATCATTGATGAACTTCCAATAAAGAAGTGAGGATGTGTGAGTGCTATTGACAAAATCTGAGTTGAGACTATCTAGTTCTTACGTAGGGAGAAAGGGAACACTAGACACTACAAAAAGGCAAGGCACTAAAATGATCTAAAATTTAAGGAGCTAGAATACTAGCTTCCTGTTTTAAAACTTTAGAAACTTGTTCTATTCAAATTACTGTAGAACATTGTGCCTTGAAGAAGGTTCTAAGAATGTCATGTATTTGAGGATTTCAGAAAGAATTGCAGGAAAGTTCAGTGGCTGGTGGTTGAGTTTACATTATTAAACCTTGAAATTAAAACAAAAATTCTTACATCCGAAGTTAACCTAAGCATTTAAAGCATTTATTTGAGGCTATAAGAATAAGATCTCAACTGGAGTGTTGAAAGTAATGACAACAAAAACAAATTATCCATAAATGTAACCTAAATTTCATACTTTAAATTCACTTATGGGGGAAAAGCCAGATCATCAAATTTGATGATTGTGGCATTTGTGACTATCACATTTTGGACCTATGAGATGGATCACTGTGGCAAGCAGACTTTTCAGAATATTCAGGGTAAAGAAATACTAATTCATTTATTTTTTGTATTTAAATAGCATCCTTAAAAATCTTTGATTTAATACTTTTTAATATTCTTTTAATGTTTTCCTTTGTGTCCATTGTGATTCACTATTTTTTAATAACACCTTCATTTTTTCTTTAAGGTATTCTAGACAAAAACACTTTCTGTGAATGGTGCCATATCAAGCTGCTTGCTGATATCAGACTTATATTTCAAGATCCTGTAGCCTGTTACAAGTCTAAGTTCAGACTCCACCTTCCCCTAATAGTGAAGTAAATTTGCAGCTGAACTCTTCATATAACAAAATTAAAATATGTGATAATGTAATATTCAAAAATGGAATGAAACGGGAAAACAATTCACCATGAACATCTTTCTCATCTCTCTCTTTCCTCTCCATCTTTGGAAGTCTTGACTATAACATCACAGGAACTCAGAGTTAGTAAACCTACTTTCTAAGTAATTTTCCTAATATCTACGAAATTTTTCCAGTTTTCTACCACTCTTTTTCAAAGCTTGTAAAAGTTACTGACATCTGTAATTAACTCTTCTTCTTCTTCATCTTCTTTTTTTTTTTTTTTTTTGATTGCAAGATCTTAAAATGAACCTTCCTTCAAAGTAGGCAGCTATCTTACAATGCTTCTAGGGTATAAGATTTTATTTTCCAGATCATATTTATTGAGGACCTGTTATCTTATGAACAAAGATAGAATGCATATATGTGCTCCTCAAACACTGTATTATACAGTGGCCAAAAATATTCCTTTGATTCCCTTGGATAATTGGTAGAGGCAGCAGTATGCAAAGAAAATGATCAGAGATAGAGAAACACTTTCTGGAGAATGGAAAACTGTATATAGAAAACTAATGAAAAGTGACTGCCTAAGATTTAAATTCACTACCTTCATTCAAATTAATTTTATTTTCCTGGCAAGCAGTGGATGACAAATCTCTGTAAAGCTTTTTCTTCAATTGAAAAATGTTTTTAAAATTAAGTACTTTTTTAAAAAAAAAGCTACATCAACAACCTCATGTTTGTACACTTATTTGGACACTACATTTATAAGCTTACCTCTACTATGGTGTTGAAGTTCGCAGTCCAATGTAAATACACAGACTGGGCAGGAGACAGATGGACACACACTTTGTATGTATGGATGCACCACACAGACTTCCTGAAGAACAGTTTAGGGGTAACACCATTAACTACAAAGCTAATATGACTGCAGAATGTAAGTGGTCTGCATATGTTAGCAGAAAGTTAATAGCCTATGGTGGTGCGTTTAATACACTGCTTGTTGTCCTAGTATCTGTCCTGTCATCTCATTTGCTTATCATGAGCAATGAACATAATTGTCTCCAATATTGCAAGGTGCTGCTCATTAAAGATATTTTCTCCACATAAAAGTTCACTAGCCATCACATGGTTAAGGAAAATAATGTACGTTTGTGATCCTCCAGGGCCTCTCACTGCTTTGAACAGATACACTACTTCAGTTTTTTTTCCATCTTGAATAGACAATTTCATGAAATTCTGAATAAATAGATTAGGAAATCAAGTGCAACTTTAAGTATAGTCATCTCTGCTGCTGCTTTGAAAGTGCTACTGAGATGATAATTTCCCACAGGTCCTGTATTGGCATATTGAATAGTACTGGCCTTGGCAGCAATCAGTGTGTAGTTTCATACGATACGTTTCTGTCTTCCTACATGACATATTTGTTAGTAAGTGGTGATGCTCTCCATCACAATTTACATCTTGCAGTTTCTTTGGCAGTTTCCCTGAGATTTCAGTGTGGTACTGTGATAAAGACCCTATTAAAATCCAGATGAATTATATCCACACCATCTCCCTTTATCCTCCCAATCTGCCACAACACTGTCAAAGCCTTTCAGGTTAGATCGCGCCAATCTGTGTTCTTCAGACTCTTGTTCTGGCTGTCACTCCATAAGTTTTATGCAAGATGCCTAGAAATATATTTAGTTTATATTATTGTGCTTACTTAGTGTTGTACCCACATTCCAAAGCAAGTTCAAGGTTTGAAACACATTTCTGAAGCATGCTAGGTACAGACATTAAGACCAAAACTTCTGAAGATGCCTGAGGGATCCAAATGGAAATGTCCCATTAAACTGAGAAGAAACAAAGTGTCTTGATTTTTTGGTGTCATTGGTTTGTATAGATCTTAATATTCAGACTAACAGGAAAACAATCTGACATCTCATTTAATTACATTTGTGTCAGCACAATAGGCTTACAGTTTTCTGCATTTAGAAAACTGTGTGTTGAAAAATGTCAAATTTGTCTTAAAAGGTCTTGTTTGTATTTTGCCTTCCAATAAGCTCAAATTTTGTTTCATAAATGGTAACACATCAAAAATCATTATCCTCTTTTATTTATTAATTCTTTTTTCCTCAATTTTTCCTGAGATCCCCATTCATTCACCCAGAAGATCCAGGCTTTACCTTACAACAGTTGCTGGTAAGGATAGCCTCTGTAGGATAAGGGCCAAGTATACTGAAGTGTGTGCTCAATAACTTGGGTAAATGTCAAATTTTAATCTGTTTATGTATATAAGTCAAAATCTTCAAACCTAAAAGACAGCTGTTACTCTAGGGGGACTGTGGAAACACTAAGCCTTGGGAAAATGACTGAGAACTGAAGCTAAATCTAATCTTTGGAGTAGACATTTAAACAAACTCTGCCTTGGGCAGGAGCTGTTTAAGACAGCAAACCTACTTACTGTCTCCTTTAACTCAGCTTTTCTTGGGTGTAGGGCTGTAATCAACTATTATTGGGTTTTGAATTGATTTCAGAATACTATTTTACTGAGAAAAGCTTAGTCAAAGAATTTAAACCATAGCAGAGTGCTTTTGAAATACATAGCTGAATACCAGCAGTAGCTCTGCGTACTGTACATACTGTAAGGGGTTTTTTGTTTGTTTGTTCTTTTTTGTGTGTTTATGTGGGATTTTTTTTTTCCCCTTTAAAATGAGCTCTTAGGAATGAACACTAGGGATTGAAATGTGTTGTTTTCATCCATATCAAGATGAAACAGCTACTCAATACTGTAATTCTCAATTTATAAACCATCTTCAAACCAAGTTGTGTTTGCTAACACAACAACAAAATGTTATTCTGGTAGGAAACTCCAGTGTTTATGCTAACAGACTGAGAGTTTTAACTAAAGGATAAAAAGGGTTTTCCCTGAGTGGAGTAATTGCCTGAGTCACAAATAGATTATTTTTTTCCTGACCTTCAGTCCAACCTTCAGGGGAAAGAATAAATAAACGAAACTGTGAATGTTGCTGTAGAAAACACCACCGTGATTAACAACTGTTCTTTTAAGGTAATACAAACTGTCCTGGCAAGTTGATAATAGTTTTCTAAAATGTAGCCTTCTAAGTGTGTATGTGCATTGACATTATCAATCTTACCACATTCATAGCTGTAAGAACTAATAATTTAGACTGTAGTGTTGGAACGACTGAAACCACACAAAGGATCCAATCCAATATATTCTTTCTACCAGAAGACAAGTACTTTCTTTTGTGTGAAAGTAATACAAAGTATCCCAGTAAAATTACAATTTTTTAAGCCATCAGACATGTAGAAACCTGGAATACACACTAAGTGTGCAATAACTCATTACATGAAATAAGGAAAAAAGTAGTTGAAGTAGTTGTCTAGTCTTCCTGCGTTTCAGACTTCATTCCTGCATGTTTCTATATAGCATTGCACAATGAAAATATTCTTCCTGTGTTCACATTTCTAATTCACATTCTCATTGAAAAAAATAAGTTCGTCACACAATCTTCACTTTCTTCAATATAAAAGAATTCCTCACACCAGTTTCAGTACGCCATCAATATAATTACATGGACAAAGGTGGACAACTTACACACACTCTACCCTTCTCCCCTTCACAGCATACAACATCACAAATTCTTCACAATTGCTTTTCTTAGACAAGTCCTGTGATTTTTTTCTTTCTGTGAATAGTCATTTAATTACTATTTGTAAAACCAATTTATTCTGTATTATTGATGATTACTTAAGAATGCTTGAATTAACAGAAAACTTTCAACTGGGTATGATTTAAGTGAGGCTTAGCAGACCACAAATATGTTTCATGTTCTAATTGGTTGTAGAACTTAAATTTTCTCAGTCCCTGGAAGGACTGTCCTCCCATACTTTCCAACGCTTCTAAGTGACTCGAGATTCATCCACGTGGTTCTCTGGTAGGTCTCAGGGCTCCATAACAAGTTCAGTGTGGCACTGGTGAAATACAGTAAGCTTTGCATGACTGATTTCTCTGCCTCTCTGGTGTTTGCCATTTACACCCAGAAGTGTGAAATAGTAGAGAATGTTTAATCTGCCTTTTGTTGCATTGTAGTTTTAACACACCATTTAAATAATATTTGTCTTCAACACTAACATTGTTTATTTTGTTCTCTTTTTGGTTCTCAATATATATAGAATATTTCAATCTTTTTCATTCTAGTGCTATTGGCAAGTACTTTGCATTAAAAAATACTGAGTTGTAAAAGCAAAAGAAAAATATGAACAATTAACGTTACTGTAGCAGCTTTTAAAGTATCAGCAAGTATGTCTTCCAAGTGCCTTGTATCAAGGAGAGATGTGTCCCCTCTTTATTCTGTAGTGCACGAAAACTTAGACAACTCTCAATTGTGTGTAACGTGACATGCCTACATTTCACACTTTGGGTAGTTCACTAATGATTTTAATAGAAAGAAAACAAGCTTGAGTTTCTTTTTTTCATTATTCTTAGAGGTAGTTCTTTCTTATAACTTTATTTAAATTCAGACTATCTGCTCTATCACAGATTTGGATTTTATATCTAAAGAGGGCAGAGTACAGCAAATAAAGCTAGTAGGAGCTGGCATACATATTATGTCTTTTTCTGTTTAATTCAATCCAGTGATTCAATTTAAAGAAAAGCATTTCTTCAGAAAGCACTTGTTTTGCTATTCCAATTTCTATGAAATTCTGGAAACAATTGTTATGGTTTGACTCAGCAGATAGCTAAGTTCCACACAGTTATTCACTCCCCCTCCCCCCCTCCCCAAATGGGACGGGGGAGAGAAGTAGAGAGATATGCAGTAAAATGCGTGGGTTGAGATAAATGCTATTTACTAAAATAGTAAAGAGAACAAAAGAAATAACAGTACATATATATATATATATATATACACACAAAGAGGATACGCAGAGCAAGGGCTCACAGCCAGTGGTGACCCTTCCTCCCGGCTAGCCCCTTCTGAAACAAAGAGAACCCGGAAACCCAACCAACCAATCACATGATGCTTTATGGGGTGGAATAGCTCTTTCGTCAATTTGGGTCAGCTGCCCTGATCCTGTCCCCTCCCAGTTCCCAGCTCCTTATGCCCCCCTTAACTATCTCACTGGCAGAGGAATGCGGAAGTGAGTTATGTCCTCGGCTCCGTTCAACACTGCCAGGATGTTATCAGTATCTCTGAGGTACAAGATAAATTCATACTAGACACTACGAGAAGCGTAACTTCTGTTAGAAACTAAGACAACAATAAAACTTGCAAAGACCAATGATTCTTCTCCAATACTATAAAATTAAGATGTTAGTTTTGTAGTAAAGTTTTGGATTCTGTGTGTCACAGAATGAGTGCAATGAAGATGCTTTTTAATATAGAGTTTATATTTATTACAGTCTAGCTAAATTCCATTTCCACAGGGATGGGAAAAAAAGCTCAAAATCCACCTAGTGTTCAAGTTGAAAACATCTTTTTCTAAACGTTTCCTGTTATCCCTCCCCTGAAACTGCACAAATGCTCCTTAGGTGGGCTCTTGCTCTATATCTGTAAATAAATAGATTTATGTTTTCACAGCCTACAGAAAATATTGGCAGTACTTTATTTCAGAACATCTGAACTTTTTTTTTCACTTCAGGAACTGAATCACATGGAATTAAATACTGAATACCACTCTTAAAGCACAAGGCCTCCATTTAGTCATGCAACACTTGGCAGCTGTAACCCAGACTGCAAGCTTCCCAACTTAGGCTGAAAAGCTGAGAAATCCTCAGTGTGTACACATCAGTGAAGCACCTTAGGAAATATCACCTGATCATTTAACTAATTAGAAACAGTTATCACCATGTCTTTCTGCAGCTAGCCCTTTAGTCATGTTGCTGTTCTTCAGTTACCTTTGCTTTTCTCAAAACTAGGTGACTCCCTTAAGGCAAAACACTACTTAGTTGTGGAGATGATTTTATAAATGTTTGCCTATGAAGCCTTCCAGAAGTCAGAAACCTTTATCTTCACTAGCTGTTTCAGTTTAACCAGACATCATGATTTCCCATGCCCACAAAACTGGAGAAGAAAGCAAGTTTTGGGCTGTGCAGCTCCTGGTCATGCTAAGTGCCTCACCTGCTGTCCTTCCTATTCCCCTAGCCTTTAGTAGAGTTATTTATACCGGTGGTGGCTTCTATGGTCTTTTTAGTGCTGTAGCAGTGTGTCCTCATTCAGTTCCTACAATATTTCATAGCTCTCCTATTCCAGAAAGCATTGCAAGTGGGGAGAAGGTGTGGAGAGCAGCCAGTAGAAGCATTTAGGATCACTGGATGCAGTGAAGAGGAGGAGGTGGCCCCTGTAGCTGGGCTGAGGACAGCTTTTCTGTAGTAGCAATTTGTGTGTATTGAGATTTTTTTTTTTTTCCTCACATGTTCTTACAGTCTTTGTGTTACTTGTAGGTAGTAACTTCATTTAAATAAAATTATAGAATAAACTATGCATCCACTTCAGTGATTGACTTCCTGATGCATCTCATACGGTTAAAATACCATTTTCCTCTTTAACTGTTTGATCTGCTAACAATTGGATCTGTATAAAAATACTGCATTGATTCAGTTATCTACTGTCCTTTTTGGGAGCAGCACCAAACACTCCAGAAAAGGGTAACAGTTTTGCTGCGGGCAATGTTGAGCGATCAGCTCTTGAGAATTAAACAAACTTTCTCTGTAAGCAAACAGTGATGTTTTAGCCCTCACTCTACTGTAATTCTGAAGATTCTCATTATTTCCATGAGTACTCCTGGACCTATGGATTTCTACCTGAAATTGTAATCTTAAAAGATTAGATCTGACAATAAGTTTTGCTAATTCATTTAGTTAAAAAAAAAAATGCAATATGTTCTTTGTTTTGTTTGGTCTGGATGGGAGGAGAAATTGAATTTTCCTATAGCTTGGTTATATCTCTTTTTTTCCTATTCTCTGTGAAAGTAAATGTTGAAAAAGCCCAGTCTACCTGCATTGCCTTTTACTAGCTTTTTATCTTTTTATATCAGCTGGCAGAGGCTCTCCTTTCTTCTTGCTTAAGATTTTCCTGCTAAATGGAATGCAGAAAGAAAATAGAGACAAGTATAGGTCTGTTTTCAGCAAAGCATTTGATTGCAAATACCATAGGTGTAGGTTTCTCTTGCATCAGCTAACTATTCTAAACCAATTCAGAGGCTTTATGCTCTGGTTTGTACTTACTGTGAAATTAGACCTGCTTATTTCCCAGATTTATGATTTAATGCTTCAAGGCTTTGAGGCCCTCTGGGAGCTACAAGATCCAAGCTACTATTCTCTGCTATTTTGATACAATAAAAAACATTCCTTTGTCACAGCTTTTGATTTCATGGACTAGTAGGTTTTGCTACTAAATAGTGGAACTGTGTAAGTGTCTGCTTTTCAATCCCTCCTCTATAGTAAGATAATGCTGACAGTAACTACTATATCTAGACGTCTCGTATTCTTTTCAAAAGCCCATGCTCACTGGCAGTATTTTTACAGCAATTTACTTCCAGCATTTTTTTGCATTTATTTTAACACTGAGACTACACACAATTTTTTCTGGGAAACTTGCTTCAAACAAAGTTGTGCTTTCAGAAAGCTAAGAATCTTATGCCCTTCAAACAGGATAGTACAATATGTGACTGACAGGAAGACCACTAATGACAGTATGGTGAATCAAAGCTGTAATGGTTTTAAGCAGTCTGAAAATACAAAGCTTGGATTTGGAGGATTTGTTATGTGATTGAAGAAAGAAGAATATAGAAAAAAATCTGTGGTAATCTGTTTTAATTAAAAGCTTAGACTGTGTTGGTGGTTGCAATCAAGGCACAGATGCTTTACTGCAGCTAAACAACTTGCTAAAGGGATTGTGTCCTCTTTTTGCGTCTTTTTTTGGGAAGCAGGAGAAAACCTCAAAACAAGTATATTAAGCATGCAGATAAAGGAAACTTAAATTCTGCGTCAGAAATGTTTTTTTTCTGTTACTGTAGATATGTTCAGTTTGTCTGATTTCAGGTGGCAAGCAGGTCATTAGTGGATAAATGTTCAGATTATTTGAAATCTTTTGAATCTGATATAAATGTTACAGGTGAAGTGCCTTTGTGAGGCATTATGGCTTATTGTTATTTTCGTTTCTTTTGTTATTGTGCCTATTAACTTTAAACAAGGATTTTCCCTTCATGTATAGATGTTTGGTTAGGTAATTTGAGCTCAGTTTTTTAAGAGAGTCCTCTATTCAAGGTATTAAAGAAGTTTTTTCAAGGCAGGGCAGCTCCTGAGGATGCTGATGGTTTCTTAAGTACAGTCATCTCTGGCAGAATTTGCTTAATTATTATTAAAAAAACCAGAGAGACTCCATAAAACAGGAAAAGTTCTTACATGTAGCAGGTTTGAACTCTGAACCCATTGCAGGAAGCCAATTAGGAATATTATTAGTCAATCTGTAAAGAAAAAAAAAAATTACACATACCATCTGAAAACCATTGCCTAATAAAACTCAAAAATCAGGTTACTGCAGAGCAATAATTGAATATTTGTGTTTGTTTTTTTTTTGTTCTTATTGAAAGCAAATAACTCATTCATTGTTCAATACTGAGACAATCAATCATAGTTTTGGCAGCAAAGAATAGCAGCTCTGTTACTGAATTTTCCAGATCTACTAAAATTCAGATTACTTGAACTTTGGTCATCAAGAACATTTGAAAGCAATTTGAATATGGATATTTCGAAAGGAACACTAGAATATCAACTCCTATCTTAACAGGTTTTAGTTGCAACAAAACATCAGTTTTGAATTTAAATTTGCAGTTTGATCTCAGTAACTTAAAAGCATGTCTTATGGTCAATAGGTACCTTGCTAATATGCAGCTGCCAATGTAGCGGAAAAGAGAATAAAGGACTCAGATGTAGTAGCACATAGTTTCTACTTGAGTAGTTTTTCCTTCTCTTTGAAATTCCCTAAGATATACATTGCTTTTTAGGCTGTATCTAGGTGAAAAAACAATCTGCTCAGCCGATTGGATTTCTTTTTCTTTTATTTTTTTTTTCCGTAACACTTGAGGAGATGTATAAAATCAGAAAGATGGAGTGGGAAAAGGAGAGCTGGGCCCTGAGGTTTATTATATGTGCGTGTATGAGGAGATAGTCTTATTGTGCAATACCTTGCTTTTGGGGATTTCTCCACTGTATTTAGCATTCTAGTCGCAGATCATTGTATTTTCACAACCTTTGTAGGGGTAGCTATAGTCCCTTGCTCTTGTTTTTATCTTCCTACACTTTTCAATTTTTATATTTAGGCACAATGAGAGGGGGAAAGATACGTAGCTGAGGTATACCACTGACAGCAAGACCCCATTTACACTTACTGATGACCAGCACAGATACAGCATTATTGAATCTTCTTTTACAAATGAAACTGTCAACAGATAGAACATGCTACACTTCTTTTTATAGTGTTCCCCCAAGATTCAGGTATGATAGAAAAAGAAACAGGAAGATGTAGATAACAGATAACATTGTATTGGAATAAGGAAGCATTTGTCACTAAGATTACACTCAGATATGCAAGTGCAAACCCCAAAGGATTTGAAGAAAGTTATCTGAAGGCACAATCTAGCCCTAAGGAAGAGGAGGGGAAAAAAAAAAATTAGTTTCATTTGGAAAGGTAGACTCTTCTGGTGGTTCTAGCCTACAGAAAACACTAAGGCTTTTTGCTGTCTGCTGTGCTGTACAGCATAAAATAACACATTTTCCTGGTAATGGGTAATGGTTTTTGGAACAATAAATTTTTATTGTCATGTTACCCTTTCCTCTTTCCTCCCACCCTCATCCCCCTCCTCCCAGGAAATGGAAGAGGTAAACAGTGAAACTGAAAGTGCATTAATCCTGACCAGAATCCCTAAGATTACTCCCCTGGCCCTCTGAGGGTATCAAACAAATAAAGTAATGTCACAGGTCGCTTTCAGGCTTACTTTAGTGAAAATTTAGTAAAGCTGGCTTTGTAACTACTTCAGAAGTTCACTGATCTAAGGTAGGGGGGAGATGACATCCACTGTACAGACAGCTTTGTTCTGTATAAGCACTGTCAGGGGCATAAGTGTATCTACAGAAGAAACTGTATTGATATGGTGAACATATTTGGGTATAGTCGGTATGCACCTGTTAGGGATTTCACTGCATTCTTGTGAATGCAGAATTCAGATTTCAATGTGCATGCCTGTGACCTTTAATTTAACTGTTGAATTATGTGGGATTTAAAGGTATAGTATAAAATTTGATAGTATAAAACTTTTACTGGCATGGGTTTGACATAATTGTTCTACTTACTAAAAAATGAATTTAAATCAGAAAACTGCTCTATCTTTCTGCTTTACCAAGCTGCAGTGCGTGCAGAGAGAGAGAGAGAGAGAGAGAAAGATTAGAAGAACTCTATTTTAGAACCACATAACAAAGGCTTTTGTTTCACTCTGCCTTCAAGATGTGTGATGTCTAATTTCCTTAAATCCAGCTATTTGGATCACAGCAATGACCTGTTCTGTGTCTCTGGTCAAGCCATTCTGAATCTGAATTGTAACTTTTCTCAGTGAAAACAGGAAAAAAAAAAAAAAAAAAAGGAAATAATAGTAAAACAATTTAGTTAACTTTGTATGAGAAGAGCCATAGTGAGCTAAATATAATTACTATTTCGGAACCCTAACACCCCTGTATTTAAAGGATTTGAAATAAACTGTAAGACACTGCTTTAAATTGTCTCCACTGCTTCTAGGAGCAGAAACATGCATGTTCAGCCTTCCAGGAAAACTGGTTATCTTCCTTTTCCAAGTAGGTTATGAATCCTGCTTCTAGCTCTGCTGGGCTAAGACAAAACTGCGCAGAGGAGGCCAGGGGCTGGGAATGCTGTTACCCAGTTCAAGAATACAGAATTTTATCTCTCCTGGGCTTAAAATTCATATCATTTTAAAAATGATTTATGCCCAAAGAATTGAGGAAGATATTACTCTTGAAGTACTGATCACAACACAATGGCAGGCAGAAGACTAAGGCAGAAAAAAGATGAATAGATTCCTTGCAGTCTAAGCAGCTTACACCAGTCTTGATGCATGTGTACATCAGCCTTTCCTTTCTGTCTATAGTCTAAAACCTTACATCAGCCACCTTTAAAAGTGCTAAAGATGCCTCATTTCAACTACCCATTCTGATCCAGATCCTTGCTGAGTACTCTGATACATGCTCTGCCTTAAAAGGCTTTAGCTTCAGAAATGTCAATTTAAGTAAGATACTAGACAGCATTGAAAGAGCTGTCTTTGCTATTGGCTAGTAATAGGTATTTAAGGAACTGTGTAAAGCAGGGTACAGAGCAGAGTACTGCTTCTCCAGGATGGCCTCCAACGCTTTGTGGATCAAGGGCCAGAGGTGAGGTATAAGCTTTATGATGGATTTGTGTTCTATGAACTTGTCTGCTAGTCCTTTAAACTCAAATTTTTAATATTCATCAAAGGCTCTGGCAAGGAGCTAGTTTAAAATATCAAGTAGCTGTGGCTTCAGAGAATAAGTTTAGAAGTTTTAAATGTTGTTTAAAAACAAATATGAATACTATGTTGATCCTGTCAAAATTCTTCAACAGAGCCTTCAGACCTCTCTTCAGTGGAATGATCTGGTCCTTTCTTTAAGGAGCTGGTGTTAGGGTAGTGACAAAGAACTGTTATGTTGAGGGAAAGGTAACTGGCTTACATGAGGATGAGGGTGAAATCCTTCCCAGAGGCACCATAGGATAGAAAGGGAAGTAGGTGCGACTGACTTAAAAGAGTCTTTTGGATTTAGTGACATGGAAGTTCCCTATTAATCTGTGATAGCAGCAGAGTTTCATTGCCTCATCACATTCTCACCTATGGATTTTGGAGGAGACAGTGCTGAAGAGTGAAGGATAGAAAATAGGATTAGTGCTGTTTTTTTCTTTCTTTCCCTCCATCTCTTCCCTTTCAGGATAAATGGACAATGACTGCTCCTAGATTCTTAATGTGAGATTCTTAAATTTGCTTAATACAGTATTGAAGAAAAAATGGGCTGTTTAGTACCAACACCTCCTAAAGAAATACTGTGATACACTTTCACAGCTGATATGGTATTTTTTAACTGCAGTAAAATATCTGAGCTGTGATGTCAGTATTTTTATCCTTTAGGATACATGTAGAATTGGATAAAAATCTTTGGTGTGTTAAAGTTTATAATCTTTTGAATCCAAAAATACTGCGTAGGCAATGTACACCTTCTTCAGTCCTTTATAAAGTTCAGTAACTGCTTTGGCTTGAGTGAAGTGTATATATACAAAAATCAACAACATTTCCACAGTAGTTTCTGTTTCCTTCTCAGCAAACATTTACCTACACTATTTTTGTTTTGTTTTACCCCCAGAAATGTTGTGAAGGAACTTTATGTATGTGCAAAAATACATCTGCATGCTGATGAACAGTCTGATATTGGAAATATTTACATGACTTTTGCATATTGGAGACAGACTATGTAGAGTCAAGGGGACAGAAGCTTGTTTGTAGAAAGGAGAAGATGAGTGGAAGCCTGAGTGGTAGCTATTTGTTGAGTTTTGTGTCAAAAGATAATATTCCTGAGCTAACTCGGCTTTCAATTTTTAAGAGTTGAAGTACTACTGCACTAAATCTAACATTGACTTAGAAGTAAAGAGATTAGTTAACCTAAAACATTTTATTAGACAAGCCAAAGCAAGAACTGAAATTAAAAGATACGTGAGCTTCTAATGGGTTTATTTTTCAAAAAAGTAAGGCAGAAAAAGCTTTAGTAATTTCAAACATTAGTATCCACCTAAGATCTGTTACTGCATTCACTCATGTTTAATACTAAAACACCATTAAAAATGTGCACTCTCTATGTTGAAAAATTTTGTTCCAAAGTATTCTTTTTTCTTTTCAAAGGATTGCCGAAGATCTCTTTAATCTGCTTTCAGCAGTTATTTAAACTGCATTGGTTGAGTCAACAGTGAGGTAGATGAGGATTGCTCCTCTCTTCCTTTGTGAAGACCCAGGTATGTAGATAGGAACACTATGCATTACTCCAGCTTGCTCTCTATTTGTTGCATAGCCAATTCCTAATACATTAGCATATTTGACTTAACGCTTGTGTTGAATGACTAACAATATCCATAAAGGACTTTACACTGATTTAGTTAAATGCATTTAAAATAGCTTTAAGTCAGTCATTTAAGGTAAAGTTATGTAGGTAGTCCAAAATCAGCAAGTTTAAAAGAGGTAGAAGTTGAGTAAAAAATTTTTTTTTTTTTTTTTTTTTTGGTGTTAATTTGCCACATGAAGTCTGACTTCTGGTAATTTCTAAACAAATTGACAAATTACAGAAGAGTCCTTGCTGCAAGTACTGGTAAGGAGCTGTCATTGCGCAGGAGGATGCTTGGCTGGCAGGTGTACCATTTGTTCAGGGGCAGATTTTTGCTGCTGTGTTTGTAACGCTGAAGTATGATGTCTGTTCACCTGTGCTTGTCCCTTCAGTGGACAACAGTGGCTCTGGAGTGGCCTTCACCCTCAAGGTTCATCATCCTCACTGCATAAACATTCTCTGGAGCAAAAAGTCGTCAAAGGGACATAAGACCACGTGGGCAGAGGAGTTTCCACAGGGTTTGCAAGTCTAACTACCTGAAGCATGTCAAGGGAGAAGTGGAAGTTGTCCATCAAACACAGAATAAATCTGGCGACTAGATTTAAATTTTACTCTGTTTACCTCCAAACTTAGATTTGGAGGTGAAATTTAAATCTAGTATGTATTTATGAAATCAGACATAATTCTTTTCCGTATAAGAAACAAAGAATAGATTGAAAACATTTCAGAACAGCTGTCTTCCTAAGGTACTTTCACAGGGAAGGTCAACTTCTCACAATCCCTGGTGCACACCTTACCTCAGTTTCCCTTTTCCCGTGCTGTATTTTACAGAGTGCTGTACCACATGTTCTTTGGAAGCTTCACAGCTATTTCAAATGCACATAGCTTTCTACTTCAGGTGAAATCCCCACCCTTCAGAGCCCCAGCAGTAAGACCATGTCTGAATATATTAAAAAATAAAAAATAAAAAAAATTGATGCCTTCGGGCTGTCACTCAGCATCCTTGCTAGCTTTTGTCCTAACCTTTTGTTAGACTTGCACATTTCTCTGTCCTTTCTATGGCAGACATCTAAGTTTTTATTTTTGATCCAGTCTAGCTGCTCTCATGTTCTCTGGACTCCAGCATCAAAATTTTCAGTTTTCAGATATCTTCTCATGAGAAAGCTCATTATGAGCTTTTTTTCTTTTTTCTCCATAGTTGTCTCTCTGACTAATAGACCTTGGCTTTCAGTTGCTGATTTTGTAAGTCTAGGTTTGCATACCTCACCAGTCCCTTTCTTGTGTTTCTAAAATTCTGGCTTTTTTAAACTCGGTAAGACTTTGTACCATGACCTTGTCTTCATTTGCCTTTTTCTGAAAAGTCTGATGTTTCATCTGATTTGGGTAGGTGATGGCTCACTTAAATCTGGATTAGTGAAAGCCAACTGCAACAATCTGTAAGTTCAATTTATTAGTAAAGCAATGTGCAAACAATCATGATTGTCACAGTTGTTTCACATTTCTGAGAAGTGGGCAATATTACATGAATAAGTCTACACAAAGTGACTAGTTCAGCCAGGTTTAATGTATAGGTTTTATATATACATATATATATAAAAGAAACAAAATACCCTGAAAGAACTCAAGATCTCTGAAGGAATGTTAACCAGCAAGCTTTAAAACGTTTTTCAACACGAACAAGGACTACATCTATGAGATGGACTGTCAATGTAACTCCAAGGCTGTGGAACCAGTGAAAAAGTTATTAAAGCCAGCATGAAACTATTTGATGGTAGTAATGATGGTTTTGCATCCATCTAGTTACTCTTATACCAAAGGCAACCTTTAAAGGTATTCAAATCATGTTCAGGGATCATTTCATGTGCTGCTGAAAACCTATGAAACGAAGACACTGCTTAGCTGTACAGCAGCCCTGTCTGATCTGCATGGGAAGTTCAGATCAACGAACTATACAGACTACTCGAGGTAGTCTGGCCAAGACACTGATATTAACAATCCCGTGTTTGTAAAGAGAGGCATGGGATCTTTAACAACAACCATATGTGGCTGGCATCTTGGTTTTACATCTCATCTCTCTTTCAGAGAGAGACATGGATATAACCCCTCTGAAACAACAGAAATTGAACATACAACACCTGGAGTCCTATCTGTCTCTTGTGTTTAGGTCCCTATTGTACTACACTGGAGTGATATTTGTGCTTCCTAGAAATTATACACTGCAGGCAGAGTGTGAATCTCTGTTACCTTAGCTGTGCTGACAAAAAACCTCAACAAAATAAAGCAATGATTTTGCCAGTGAGGGTCCTGGTAATGCAGAACCCAGCTTCCCTGGCAGGACTGTGTCTGCACTGAGCACATGAGGGGGTGTACCAGCACAGGAGCTACTTGCTACTTTCCCTGTTCTCTGCAGGACTCAGTAATTCTCTCAGACCTGACCATGTGAATTGGTTTTGCAAAACATGAGCCTCATGTAGTAAAACCAGGCTCTTTGAGCTGTTTGAGTATGCTGGCATGTACTGGCCAGAGCTGCATGGGGTTGCTCTTGCAGGCAGCTTGGTCTTCAGGATGGGAAGGCAGCAATGAGCAGCCAGGAGCACGCACTGCTTCTGCCAGTTGGTTGCATCTGCAACCACAGTACATTCAGTACTGCCAGGTGCCATTCTTGGCACACCTTTAAATGCAAGGCATTTCTGATGCGAGCATAACCTCTTTGATTTTTGGGATATTACTTATAAGAATATGTTGTTTCAAAATATACTTCAACTAATTTGCCTAGGTAATTGTCATTTTTGTCTGTGGTGGTTAGACTTTGCTAGCTGAATCTAATGCTCAGCCATTCTAATTCAGCAGCTAATCATCTGGGTCAGTGATGATACAAAATAAATACACTGTGAAAACAAAATGATTTTAGCATATTGGGTCTTAACTGCCTTTAGGGTTTTACATGCTTTTCTAAATTGAAATTTCATACGCAGAGAGTACCTCCAATAGCACAGAGGCTTCTTAATCCCATGCTTTTGTGATAAGTTCCTTTCTAGAGGAGAAAATAAAATGTAAACTTAATTGCTTAAACACTGAAAAATGCTTTTCTTTGAACTCAGTGAAGCACAAAGATGAATAGTTCATTACTAAAGGGAATTTAGCTCTATTTATGACTGCTTGTACTGTGAAATTGGTTGTTTGTGATATCTAAAGACTTACTTTCTTTTCAGGGATACGGCACTGTAGCCCAGACTATACCGGAAAGCCACACTGTAAGAAAACTGCAGTCTCTAGGACAACCTGTTTCTGTATTTAGGAAATGTGGAGATTTAGCAACTTTAGGGTTCAAAGCAGTGAACTTCTTAAAATTCACTGCAATGTACCCAACATTGATGGCCTTAAAAACAATCATTCTGTAATACCAGATGAATGTTCTACTGTTGCTACCACTACCTCATATAAGCCTCCAGCACTGCCAGACCAGCTTTGAAAAACAGTCCAGAATATAGTTATAATGAACTGTGATGAACGAACACATCACGAGTAAAATACTCTGTAGTAGTTCAAAGTACTTTTGCTGGTGATCAATGCCTAATGGCTTACTACACAGCAAAAATGTACACCAGCACTCTGCACATGTGCATTTTCCCAGCTGGTCTGAAAGTTTTTATCTGCATATGTAACCAACTAAAATATCATTCTTTCTGATGTAAAGGAATAATCCAAGTATTTTAGGTATATTGTTGTTTCCTAGGCCATCTTACCATGTTGAAGCAACCTCTGAAAAAAAATTTCATTTTCTCTTTTAGAATGGCCAAGGAGGTCAGGAAAGAAGCAAAAGAAATCATGAAGTATGTTAGATGTTTTAAAACTTGAAGAATTGCATCTGTTCTTCATGATGATGGTAAGATGTCATGTATAGCTTTGCGTCCTCCTCTGATCACCTTCGCTTGAAGACAGCTTTCAAATTGGCCTGGAGGCAGAGAAGAGGCAGTGAGCTTCCCTTGCCAAAAGAAATGTAAAGCCTGATCTGTTTATTCCTTCTTTCTTGTCAGGACTAACCTTTGCAACATCTTTCAAATACAACTGGGTGGATGCAGAGATATTGGAGGAGGTACGAAAGCTGACACTTCTTAAGATAGTGTTTGATAGCCTGATAAGTGGGATTATATGAAGAGAGTAAAACCAATAAAATCACAGAGCCAGGAGACTCTGCTGGAGACACATTCCAGGTCTCTATTCTTGAGAACAGATTGGTTTCAGCAAATAGCTCAGCAAGTTAGGAAAAAAATTGAGAAGCTTTTAAATATATATACATATATATATTTAGGAAATATGTATCTAGTATTTTTTTCTTGCCTTGGAAAAAGTCTGTTTCAATGATGTCTTTCAAAAGAAAAGAAGTGAAGTGAAAACTTTGTGTATATTTATTGCTTCCAGAGCAAAAACTAGAGTGAAAATCAAAAAGAAACAAAGCATATTAAAGTAGACATGGCTCAGTTACCGTGCAAAGTCTGAATATCTAGTTTGTTTTTTTCTACAGAACATCATATCACCAGTTGTGATGCTGTAGTAATGTTGCATTTCCGTGAAAGACAAACACATTAGATTTCATGCAAGACCAGAAACTACTGAGATCATGCTAATGCCATTATTCCGATACAAGTCTATTAACAATTTTTAATGCATTAACACAACTGCCCACTGTATTGTATGGGCCACCAGCCATTGATCCATTGTCGATTTATTAGATTTGAATTAAGCAATAGCTTTTTTAGTGCATGAAAGTGATGGAGAATGAAACCTGCTTTCAGAAATGCAGAGGACCATATGTTTCTTGGTGAATTTATGCTTGTTGCATGTATTTTCACCCTGTGTCCTAGCCTTGGCTAGCAACTAGTTTGCTTAAACTGTGGGAAGATGGATCACATCGCCAGCACCATTCTGACTGTATTAGTCCTAACTCTGTGTTGCTCTGAGCATGTACTTGGCGTCTTGGCTCAGAGATTATGCAAAGCATTATCTCACACCTGTCTGCAGTGTATCATGTAAGTATAATCATTATCAGTACATCTGTAATATTTATGGTCCTGCTGCTAGATATGGAGGTGAAATTTTAAGGCACTGAAAAACAGCACTTCACTCAAGTCACACAAAAAATATTTGTAGGGAAAGGTGAAGCAAATTTAATTACCTTGGTATGTATGGTGTTGCTCAGTGAAGGGGTTAAATGGCATTGACTGCAGTATTCGTGGTTCACTTAGAAGTCTGATTCTTTTTTGCCAAAGTGTCTTGCTTGCAATGTGAGTTGTGCCATAGAAAAGTGGTTGTCTTTTCTGAAGGAAAACAGAATATTTAGAAACATGAGGCCGCTTCCCAAGTGAAAATGCTTAAGAAGTTCTGAGTTTGCCACTCACAGACATTAAAGAGTCACATTTGTGTATGTTAGCACTTTGAGTTTCACTTTTATTTTTCAGCTGGGAAATTGTTGAAAACTGTATAAAAGAAACCCCAAATCTAATCACTGATTTTCACAAGAACCTTTCCATCCTTTTAAGATAGCTCCAGTTCTTGCAAAGAGTATGTTATGGTAGGATAGCAGTTTAGTCAGAGATACAAAAAGAATGGGAATGGAGTGGGAGGATGTGTAAAAAAATCCAGGGTTTGAGTAACTCCTGGTTTATGCACATGTGCAGATGAAAGAATGTACTGAATGCAACTGCATGCATCCTTCTCCCATATCTAGGAGCATTCAATATTTTCTGTTAATTCTAGATTAAAGTTTGGTTAGTAAATTTGCTTATGCCACCAAGTGAATAAGAGTAAACAAATTTGCAGATTATATATAGGAGATAAAAACAACAAAAAAAAAATATCAGTTTAGGACAAGTGCAAGATAATGCTACAATGCAAATACAGGTTGAGAAACAGACTCAGTACTGGTTCTCCACAGTACATCAGGAAATTAATGCAAATCTGTGCTGTACTAATGTGGCAAAGAAGATGAATGTGAAGTAGGATACCTGTGTATTCCTCCCAGCATAGAATGTGGATCCTAGTGCAGAAAATACATTTCCATACAGTGGATTAGTCAGGAGAATTAGCACTGACAAAGTTTAGAAAATCAAAAAAAAATTTAGAAAACCATAGCTGTGAGGAAATCTTAAGTAAGCTTCAGGACTGAGAAGAGAAATTTTCACAGGCTTGAAATAAAGTCTTCCATGGAGATCAAGAGAATAACCTTTGCTCCTAGTGCATGGTGAAAAGGAAAAGAACAGATGCTCATAATTACAACAAGAATGATTAAGGTGAGATATTAAGGAAAGTTGCCTAATATTTTATGATCCTAGAGTTGCCTTTTGGGTCTTCTGTTCTCAAGCAGTTCTAATATCACAAATGATTGGCAATGATGTGCTGGACTTGTCTTATCAAAGGCTTTCTTTTGTATTCTGAATAGCTTATTAAAAAAGAAAAAAAAACTAGAAATGAAGGACAGACTTTGCATTTTGGTAAATCTAACAGTCTGTGTAAACAAACATTTTGAAATCATTAAGCAAAGTCAAAAGGCAACACAGAAACTCCAAAGCAGAAAATTACAGCAAATTAATTGGGTAAATTATTTGCTGTGAATCATTCACTTTAGCTTTATTTCAAAATTTTGCTTATTATTGATCATTCATTAGAATAATGGTGTTATATGCAAAGTTAATTGTTTATTCTCAGTACAGATATTTTCCCTCTGCTTTAAAAATTCGCATCTTTAGATGCATTTCTGAACAGTTAGTTAGCACATTGATAACTGTTAATGTGCTAAGACCTATGCAATATCATTCTGTGAACACTGGAGAAGTAACGGTAAGTAAACATGATTAACTGCAGGCTGTGATGCTAAACATATTCAATTATTCAAGTGAATGTTTCTCTCCCTTTCAGCTAATGAGAAATTTATGGATTAGCCTTTTCTGCCTTCCCTGGTGGTTATTCCCTCCTATTGTTAAGAAACTACGGGTAATATAATGAGATGCTCACTTGATTACTATCAATAAGACTTCAAATGGTAATTTTATGAAGCAGCAGCCAAATTCATCCCAGGTGTAATATCATAAAAATCAATAACATAACAGCGATGAATATTGCTGTAGAAAACTTACTGCGTAGATCACTGCAACATATCTGTATGATCAGTTTGACTGAAAGGATTTCTTAATTTACAAAACATCTCTTTTTATGACATCGAGTCTTGCAATGTTTATTCAAAAGCTTTGTCTGGGAAAAGGTCTGGTCTGTGGAGAATCAGCAGAAAATCTTGCTGACCTCATTAAAGCGCTGCCTGAGTGCCCAGCTCAAAGGTTTGTACTGTTAAGGTCTGGAGAGCAAGCCACGGGCATGCTCTACATGTCTGGGAAGTTCCTGTGGATGAGCTTCTCCAGTAAGAGAGATTCATGTGGTCCCCTAGGAGAGGCTGGAGTACCTGAGAGACATGAGTAAGCTAGGACGGGGGCTGCAGCCTTGTGGGCTGCAGCCTCTGACACTCAACTGAAAGGTGAAGGGCCCCTTCTGTGGGCCAGGGCTGTGCAGGGAGTATGCTGACAAATAAACAAGGTACATGATCATCAGGCAGTGACTGAGCCCACATGAGTACTTCAGGGACTGCCATACTCATGGTTATCAAGCTGACTGCAGATATTGAACTATTCCATCTCCTGGAGTTACTCCTGCCATTTCTTTTGTTCAAGCTTTCAGAGCAGACCCTAGTCTGAGATCTCCTGTTGTCCTCAGCAGACCTAATACACTGATTTAGGATACAATCAGAAGACCTGACGTAGACTCAAAAGAGGAACTCAGCTCATCAGAAATTTCCACTGAGATATATCCAATAACAAGCCAAACTTCCCAAAACAAAGCAACTCTTAGGAAACAAAGTGTCTTGATAGACAGTCTTATTACATAAGAAAGGTTTATTTTAAAGCCACTTCCTAATTTTCTTTCTTGGAATTTCATTTGGCTTATCTTAAAAATCTAGAACTGTATGCTCTCTCTATTGATATGAAATTAATCTGTCATGAACTTATTGCTCATTTTTTAATTAAAATTTTCTATTACATAAAGCATACGTCTTAGGATGACTGGCAATCATTCAAGCTCTTGGAACGGAAGACATTAGCACAGGCACATAGAAAATTCAGTGAGAGCCTTGTGCAGGAGTTCCCTTATCCACATGAGATTTCTCTAAATTATGCTATCTCTTTCAAGAGTAATTGCAATAAATTTAATAGGACTAGCAAATGTAAAATGTGTCAGTGTATCACAGTTCATTACAATAGGATCTCCGTTGTGGACTAATAATAAATAGTAATGCTCAGATAACAGCCAAGAAAATGTAATGTCTGAGCATTGAAAGAATAAGGGTCTGAACTCATTGGATCCTGTTCTGAATAGAATAAATGGATGCCCTGTGGACTTCTATCAAAGTGATGGATGAAGGGTTTTCTTTTTTGACTACTGAAAATGCAAAGAAATAAAAAATGTACCCAACCTGTAGACTTTTAATCCTGCTCTTGCATTTGTATCAACACTCCCCTCCAAAAAATGGCTGAGGACTGTGAACACAGAATGTGAAGGACAGCCGCTCCGGCAGGAATATTAGAAATCATAATCCAAGTTGTAGCAATACCTTGGGCACTTAAAGAGACATGGTCAAATAATGCCTGCTGTGGGTTTTGCTTTGTTTTACTTTTCAGGGTTTGTAAAAATCATGTTTTCTGGAAAATATGAGCATAGTATCTTCTTTTGTTCTTGGCTTGTCCTCTTGTTTGGAAAGTGTTGATTTCTTCCCTTCATTTCTTTTTGGAGCACAATCCAATTCAGTATGTTTTTTCTGCAATACTGATCCTGTCGATCAATAGCTAGCAGTTATTCATTTTTTAATACTATTTTGTGCTCTTTCAAGCAATTCTGTCTAAGCACACCGAAACACATTTCAGCTGCAGCACAGTGCAGTATTTTAATCTTTCTATGATTGTAGTGGATGCACAGAGAACTCTACTTATTTGCAGATTATAACTGAATAATTTAAAGCATTGCCAGATTATTGTTGTGAACTCATGAAGGAGAAAATTAAAAATTTAAGGGACAAACTCAATGCTGATCTAAAACTACCATTACATGTGCAGATAATAAACATACATAAGTAGTGGAATTGGCCCAAATATCATCCATGAATTGACAATGTGTGTGGATAAGCTTGTGATAACATTTTTATTGTTATTCAGCAGAATGAAGCAGAAGTAATCAAATCTCATTTGTCAAGGCTGGCTTATTATTTTAAACATCTGAAGGGAATGGGTTTTTCCAAAGTTAAGAAGGAAAAAAATCTGCAACAAAGCAAGTGTACTGAAGGGTTTGGGGTTTTTTGAGGTATATAACGTGGGGCAGAGACAATACATCTGTCTTGACTGATGAATGGTATAACCCATCATGGATTTAAAAAGATAAACAAAAAAACCCCACCTTTTACTTTATCCTGCATTTACATCATTTTATAGTTGCTTACAACTTTGGCAGCCTTTAATTATTTGTGATGATATTTTCTTTGCACAAATATTCCTTATGCATTGCTCAAGCATAAAATAAACAATATTTACAGTATTTGTTTTATGCTAAACTACAAATTTTTCAGTTATATATGTTGTACATAACAGATAAAACAGATAAAACTTCTGTTCAAGTCTCTTGTGTTTTGGAGTGATGCAAAGGTTTTGTGCTAGAAGAAATTTTCTTTTTTAGACACTTTTCTGAATCCAGGAGGGTTGCTTTGATTTGCTTGTGAAGCAGGTGTAAAAATTATAACGTCTCTTCTCTCCCATCTGAAATACTAACAACTATGTTACTTTTAGAAAATCGTAGCTGATTGTGTCATGGGGCTGGATGAAATACCCTCTTGTCTAGGCTCCCAGTGCTGATTGCTGGACATCAGGCCTGTTGATTTCAGAGCTGACATGCATGATGTTTGAGCAAACTCTTGCTCTAGGTTTCCCAGGTATTAGGATAATTTTCTTTGAACAAAAAGATTTTAAAATTCAAAATGGGCTACTAGGTTTACCTGGTTTATCTCCTGGATGGCATAAGCTGTAAAATAGAAGCAGCTGATTCCAATAACAAGAACACAGTTTTGGTTGGAACTTGAGAGTGTTTTCTTTGGTTTCCTGTTTGTTCGTTTTTCAGGAAGAGAGTAATTTGTTCAAAATTCACATCTTCTTTCTTTAAGACTGTTTCTCGCCTGCATTTTCACCCCAAAGCTTACAGCCTAAGCATTGGGTAAAATTGTTCGTAGTTTTTTGTCTAATATTGTCTGGACCAGGCTCTAACCTGGTTATTGAATCATGTTGTGTCACTCTTTACTTGTTTCTGGTATTAGAAAACCTTCCCTGAGTAAATAGTTGCAGTCTATAAGGACAATTCCTACTTACTGTTGTCTTGGATAAAATACTCCATGTGAGGCAGTGCTTACAGGCTTGTAAGAATATTAAGACCCTCCCCAGCTTAAAAATACTCAATGCCAGAATTGAGCGCAAATTCCCGGTAAAAGTTTTTGACTGTTCCCATATACAAACAGAACATATGCTAATGGTTCTTCCAGATAATTTGTTCCTTAAACCTTGCAATAAGACAAAGACTTGTGAAGAATATAATCATTGTTCTGGCTTTGAAAGTTCTTCTGCCCATGTCTAGATTTTAACCAAGGTACTGTATAAGTCTGTCAGGCAGATGAGCTTTTCCAAAGTAACGTCAGCTACAGCTCCCTTCAGTCTGGCTCACAGCTCATCTCTGCCCTCTTTCTGTAAGTTATTGCCTCCTTGGGTCTGCTACCACTATTAACCAGTTAGTCCTTAATTAGTTTCAGTCACATTAAATCAGGCTAGCAAAGACCGTAATCATTAAAATTGTTTCACCTGAATTTGGTCCCCATCAGCTGAAAACAGGATGGAGAGTGTGTGAAGATCATCTGATGGATCTGAGAGATACCCAGACTCTGGGGGAGTGGGATGATGAACAGCTGCAGGGAGATAGGGCTGGGAACAGGAGCCTGAACATGTGAGATCCCCGGTCTCAGAGCACACTGAGTATATAGCAGCAACTGCATGCTGAAAGGGACATGGGCTTTGTTCTTGGTAGATCTTGGAGGAGTTTTTCTGGTAATCTGAAGTGATCAAAGGCATCTAGTCTGGAATTCATCAAAGGTAGAAACATGAATTTGACAAGGAAATTTGGACTGATCCTTAAGAGCGCCAGGCTGTTTTCAGACTGAGGACATTGGGGATGTTGCTGTGCTCGTGCTGTGGGATGGATGAAGACTCAAGTCAGTTCCACCAGTGTCACAAAAATGTGGCTGAATTGCTCTGACTTTTGTTGGGGGTGACTGTCACCATGCTGCCTAAAATAGGAGACGTGTGGTTATCCATTTATGTTGTTGTTATTTAGGACATTGTGGGCATGACTTTTTTTTCTTTCTTTTCTGTTTTTTAAGACTTTTCATCCATTTTCTGCCTCCTCTTACTGAGGAGGTATATTTGTTAATGTGATTTCACTTAATGTTCATGCTTTTCAGAATTGCAGTCTTTGAGATTAGGACCTCTTTACCACCTAGAGGCACAGAGTAACATTCAGATGAAACTAAAGCATTTCTCATACATGTTTTCTTCTTTTTTTTTTCTCTGAAGAAGAGGAAGTCATATGACTTTAGACTTTCATAAAGTTTACTTATTAAACAATGTCATAGTTCTTAGCAAAGAGATCAAACCAAAGCTGCATCAAACTGCATTCTGACCTCAAGGTATTATCCTCAAACTGCAATTCAAGGTGCTTCCCCTCATTAGTTTAATGAATGCTACAGCAGTTTGTCTCAGTTGACTTTTTCCATAAATAATTGGAAGCCCTTTGTTACCATGGCTTAATGTAATTTCATGCCTTATCCCTTAATGATTCATAGGCAATTTGTTAATCTGGAACTTTATTTTCCCTGAAACACTCCCACCCACAATGATTGTTTCCATAACTGCACCAAACTAGCTGAGAACTTTGGCTCTTGCCTGTGAACCATTGCTCTATCTCCATCAGAACAGATGCTAAGGGCATTTGCTACTTTACTCCCCTGACACCTTTTGGCCAGAAATCTTGATCAGATGCTTATTATGTGAACAGGGGCTTTGATATTTATTAATTTACATCAATATATAGATACTTCTGTATTATCTCTGTATTATCTTTCTGGTCTACTAAAGATATGGATGCTAACTCGATCACATTGGCAGTTGCTCAACTTGTACCAAGTATTTGTGGTGACTCTTGCTGATATACTCCCTAGGATTTAAGCCATTGGGTGAGTTGCAGAACAGGAAAAATAGTCTATTGCTCATTTAAAAATAAAGAACCCTAACTCCTCTGTCTTTCATCTCTAAGAGATCCCAGAGGATTCTCTTTTAACTGAGAGATGTAACATGAATTTCCAGTGTTTTCAAAGCTTGAGTCCCAAGAAGTATCATAGGATACTGTGGAGTCAAATAACAGGCTGTGATTTTTAGTTCATTTATGTGTTACTCAGGCATATACATATGTATTTATGAACAAACACTAGCATTTTAGCTCAGATGAGGAGTGAGCTTTGTCTCTACTCACTGTGCTTTGAGCCATGGAGTGCACAAACTGGACTTCATTTGGACCCAAACGAACTGAGGCATGTCTATCGTAATCTATTCAGCGTCTTGTGCTTACCTCTGCTGGTCAACTGCTAACATGGACTGACTAGTATTCAGTCCGCAAGATTGGGTGAGGCCCAGTCCCAAACAATGTTCTGCATCTCAAAAAGCTCATTGCATGGATGCAAGCTCCTCAGCTCCACGGTAAAGCACCATGCTTGGCTCTACTGATCATCTGCCACTGTGCTGCACTGCCTGTTGTTGGAGCAGTAAGGCATAACCAGCAAGTCTTGAAAACTGGAGAAGCATTCATCTTTTTATCTTTTTTATTTGTTCTTTTTAAATGCTACGCCTGAATGTCAAGGTGATGTAGTTATTAGTACCACTGCTGGTGGAAAATTTTTGACCCTTCCGTGAGCACGCAGTTTACAGGCTTATGGTGGCAACTATGGATAAGGGCAGAGATTTGTCCTAGGCAGATTTTAGTACTTTAGTACATCGGTTATGTATATTACTGTATATTGTTTGAGATGACCTACAAGAATATGGTTGGAGACTGAGCAACACTTAATGTGTTTACAAGTAAACAACATATCCCAGAAAGAGCAGATCACAAATAATGCTCAGTTTTACCTGCACACGAGCATGCAGACGGCAGTGACTGTGGGTGTAATTGAAGACTTAGTGCCAACTACAGAGTACAAATTGAGTGAAAACAGAGATAGACGTTTGTATTCTTTGCTTGAAGAAGCAAATTCTGGAATTGAAATGCTTTTGTGGCTTTTTCCCTACCATATTGCATTTTTTCTTGATGATAGTTGTGGTGGTGAGGAATAACTTAAACTGCAAGTACTAGCCTATTTATGGAACATACTGACTCACATACTAGGCATGTTGATCCCCAGTTTTTTACACATTGCCAGAAAAACAAATTGGTTTGGTACTTTGGAACCCACGGGCTAGATGCTGTCATCAGCTTCTGTGTGAAACGAGTTGTTTTGGTTTTAGGAGAACATTTTTCCATATGTTTGTAGATTTAAAGTGCTTCATTTTGATGATAGAAAACATGATGTTGATTTTTATGACCTCTTAAGAATTAAATTCACAGTGCACTGGCTAATGTTCTGGATGTATGTTTTTAATTAAACAAACAAACAAAAACCCTCACCTTTTTGTTGACCTGTTCTGGATGCCTCCTTATTCAACTTACCCTAATATAAATGATGCATAATTTAATTGGCTTCCATGGAGTTTTCTAGCTCTGCTGGATTGGCACCAGTGTTGAATCTAGCAAAGTCTTTCCTATTGCTGAGCTGAAGAAGTGCTTCTGTTTGATGTTTAATGTGAAATTTTATTTCTTGTGATGTATTTTTCTTGTTTGTTTCATTATTATTGATGGCTGCTTGGAGATTTCACCCACTGTGAAATAACCAGCACCTAAAAAATTAAGCAATTACAAATCTACAAGTCGCACATACAGTAATTTAAGAGATGTGTACACCCATACATTCTACACTCAAGTGAATGAAAATCAACTTTGTATGGAGATAAGCACGTTTTACAGATGAATGTATAGTTTTTCCTATGCAAAGTGTTTATAAATAAGCCAGTGATTTTTAAAACCAGTTCAATATGGATTGCAGGAAAAACTAACGAGGTTTGAATAAATCAATAAGATTCTCATTAACACTACCCTCAGTGCGAAAATGTTTATTATTAATACAAAACAGTATGCTTTGTCTGCAAATGAATCTGTCATATTTTATGTTTTAAATATCACTTTCTAGTCAGCAATTTCTGATCTATTAACATGAAGCTTTAATAGATTTTCCATGTAATACCAGCCATTTTCTGATACAGGATTAGGGTTTGATTTTTTTTTTCCTTTTTTCTTTTTTAAATTAGGCTCATGTTATAAAATAGTATGCAATGCACAAATTGTGAATACGTGGATAAATTTCTCTTGTTTATGGGTTGGATAAACATATGGTTTAAAGGCATTCTTTGTGGGTGAAAATGAGATTTTGTGTATGATGTGTGTTTTTTTTTTTTAAATTGGAAATGTACCAACAAGTGTTATTTTAACTTGGGGTCTTGATGCTCAGAAGGATAGTTTCACAAGAACTACCAGTTCCAAAGAGAAAGTGCTGTTCGGCTGTATTCTGTCTGAGTATCAAGGAAAACTATTCTGAACTTACAGCTCAGTTTTTCTACTGGGCCCAGACGGTCTGCAAATCGCACTCTTAGTCAAGGTAAATGGAGCCCTGCTCCTTGTAAGTGCTTAAAACAGAACAAAGCTGCTGGTTACAGTGAGGTAAGCAAGCTACTGGGGAGCCTCACAGATATCTGAGAATTGAATAAGCAGGAATTCGTGAATTAATTTACATTCCTGTCTCTTAAGTCAGAATGCCTGAATGTGGTTGTTTATATTTGGTTCACAAATGAG
This sequence comes from Penelope pileata, assembly GCA_013396635.1. Taxonomy (NCBI): domain Eukaryota; kingdom Metazoa; phylum Chordata; class Aves; order Galliformes; family Cracidae; genus Penelope; species Penelope pileata. The sequence goes on along the minus strand of WBMW01002990.1, from coordinate 492,843 downwards.
CACAAACTGTCCTCAGTAAGGTAGTAATTTTTTTTGTCCTGTACTTCGCAAGAAGATGATTTACAAATTAGCTGTTAAACTGTGTGGCCCTGTTGTGTGACTCTGTGAGGGACAGGAGGCTGTATCCAAAAGGGAAGCTAGTCGGAACTAGCCTGCATAGGCTCATGCTGTAACTGAGTTATGTATGGCTCAGCTTTGGTATGAACAAAGGCATTGCTGCACCAGTTAAACTTCTCAGAGGACTGCAAAACTCACCGTGGGCTGCGGTTAAATACCTCAAGTGGCTGACTGTTAGTGTGCTCTGTATTGCTGCAGCACACTTCTGCCATTGCTTGTTTCACTTGCTAAGTGAGAAGGTACCCTTGTTAAAACAGCTTGTATTTTGGCTAAAATTAGGATATAGAAAAAGAAAACCACTGGTCTAATCCTATAAGGATCTTTGTCTCATGGGACTACATGAAAGCATTTTAATTTCCACAGGGCTGAGCAGTTTGGCATCTAGTTCACATTTAAACCGTACTCATCTATATCGGGGAGACATTTCTTGCCCTTGATCTACTTCAAGGGCATAAAACGCAGTGATGCCTGCCTCTTTCTTTTACAGCACTTCCGTTTTAGTACTTAATCCTTGGTGAGTACCAGGGAAGTAGGAGATGTCTGGCCTTTAAACACACAGCAAACACCTTTGATATCTGTACTACCAGAATGTGTGTCACTCTAGAAGAAACTATATATTCATTGTAAAACTCAGAGTAACCAGATCAGGTGAATTTATTCAACTTGCAGATAAATACACTCAGATGAGGCGAATCTCATGCTGTGAGTCTAGGTCAAGACCATGGAATTTTTCTGCAAGGCCAATAATTCAGAGCAGGCAGTGTTAAGGTTTAGGGTCTTGGTTTATTCCTTCAGAGTTGCTTTATTGAGAGCGTGAAAAGCAGAGTTGTATGCAGTCATCTTCTTCCTTGTGTATATGTGTGTACAGTGGAGCATAGGCCAGGGAAAATGGTGAATGCTTGAGTCTCCCTGAAAGATTAACTTTCTGAGGTGGGGGCTGATAGGTTTATGCCAGTCCCACCTCCTATACTCAGGCACCTGTGGCAATGCTGTGAAACTTTGAAACTTCTGTTTCAGCTAGAAACTATGACAGAAGGTTGAGAAAATAGTTGAAGGCTCAGAGAGCAAACAGGAGGGCAAGATGAGGTAAGAGTTTTAGTATCTGTGTGCTTGTTGCTAATTATCTGCAATTCCAGGCTAAAGCTGTTCCTATGGTCAAATGTATCCTCAGGAATTTACAGATCCTACTACAGATGTGTGCTGGGAAACTTTTCACAGCTACTAATTAGATTTATTTTTGCAACATGTCTATTTTTTTTTATTTCAATAGTTATGCTATTCTTGTCAAACATGAAGCTTATTGTCAACCAGACAGTGGACTGTGGGCTCCATTAATGGTGCTTTGGCCACAACAATAACCTGTGCATGTTGTGTCCATTATAATAGACAGTCTTGAGAGGGAAACTGAGGCAGTGGGGGTGGAAGGGCAGAGCTGAGAGCTTTTGGCTTTTGCTGTCTCAAAACAAGCTGAATGCTTGCTTATTTGCATAGTCACACATCTGATATCAATATGCTAATATATGCTGCACCAGAAAATCCAGAGGTATTTATGGAAAACAAAAACTTCAAAGTCTCTGTTTATATGTGTAGTTTTAGATGGTCAACTAGATTTCACATTGAAAAACACGACCTCACATAATAATGTATTGGAGGAAAATAGTACTGTGTACACAATAAAATATTAAGTCTAAATAATTCATGTGAGGATCAGAAGATTTGACAGATGTATAAGTGACTTAACTGAACCGAGCTATTTTTTCCATATGCTTCTTTCTGTTATTAAAGATACAAATAGATATAGCTCTTATTTAAAACGTTTTCTAAAGTAGCAATCACTATATAGGAAAAGAATCCCTTCAATATGTCCATTTGACAGTAATGTAACAATGATAATCACCTAATGAACTGAATGTAGCGATCCAACATTTTATCAAGGGTTGCATTTGATGCCCAAGCTACTCTAATTGCTACCTGTGTAATTGTGTAACTCATGTAAATTACTAAAGACAGGTTGATTTATATACGGTGTTAAAATTTAAAACGAGTGACAGTATTAATAAAGTAAAACAATCAGAATGGATCTATTTGACAAAGCCAGTAATTATAAACTTGAATACCAATTAGTTCTGAGTTGGTAGGTTTATTTCAGCTCTTTTGTTGGATTTGAGAATAACTATATTCATTTTCTTAACCATCCAAAACATCCAGAAAAATGAAGAAAAATTCATTATATAAAAATAACACATCTAACACTTGCCTTTCCAGTATTTCTATTTAGTCATGATGAAAATATACATGCTGGTAAACCCACCTACTCAAAATAGACAAATTGTTACCCTTTTGCTGAATTTAAGTAATGAAATCTATCAGCAAGAGTTCTGCAGGTGGGAGAAATTGATCCAAGTAGGACAGTGTGAAACACTGATGGAAAAACTGCTAAGAAGGCTTTTGAAGGTATATTGACAATGCATCTGCTTTTCTCACAACAGTTTATCTCACATTTAGAACTATCGCCTTTAACGGAGCAGTCACTCTGGTGGTGCTTTCTGATTTTTTCTTGCAAGTGACAAATACGCCCATCTAATATGAACAAAACAGTTTTCCCTCATTTTCTTTGGGATTATCATTAAGGTAAATTAATTAAAAGTGGAACATCGTGATTTTTTTTTATTATCTATGAAATGCAAATAAGTGTCTGTACATTCTATAATAGTACATTAGCAGAGCAAATATAAGTTTGCATATTTTAGAATGTTAGTGTTTAGGTTGATTGCAAAGCATGGTGTTGTAACAGCAAGACTCATTAGAACAAACTCAAGGAGAGATGTGGAAGCTCTTATTTGGGGCATCATAAATTGAACATGTAAAACCATTACATTATGGGGCCTTGTGCTCAAAAAGAGATTAATTATCTTATTCAAAGTACTGATAGGGTTTCTTTAACAATGCATCCTTGTGAATTTTGGCAGGAATAAAAGTAATGCATTCAATTATATATGAAGTACATATAATTTCTGATAAATCTTTGACATGCAGTTATTTTTTCATGATAGAAACTGAAAAATATGAAACAAAGTCAATGCAAATATGTGAGTATGCTGATATAGAAATTACCTTTTCATCACTGCTTTTAAATATGAGGAAACATTTAAAGCAAGATTTGTTTGACACCTTGATTTTTATTTTATTTTTTCTCCTGGAAAATTATGTGAGGCAATTCTTTGGTCTGAGGCTCACCTCACCCATCAATTGTTTAGGAGAAATAGACAGTAGAATAGGTACTGTAATATCACTGATGTCACTGCAAAATTTGGTGTCTTGCGTGCTTTGAACATCTGTGTTAGGATTAAATACAAGTACAGATTATGTATTCTTATTGTTGGATACAACAGCAAGTCCATTACTGGCAGTGCTTCATGTATTTTACTGTCAAAGCAGTTTATAGTGAGAAGAACATGGAAAAAGTGAACGATGGAAATAAACAACACTTCAAGAATCTGTTTTCCCGAACGGTTTCAAAGATCAGTTAAGTTTTTGGAAACAAGGCATGGTACCCCTTTCAAATGCTTTACTTCAAGTAAGCATATCAGGTATAATATTATCAAAGTGAAAAGACTTTTGTCATATTACCCAAAAAAGCCTGGACATTCATAGGATGAGTTTCTGACATGAATATTTCTTCAATTCTTACTTTTTTTTTTCCCTTTTAATTAGTGTAACATTGAGATTAATGGTACAGAAAAAAAAAACATTCTCTTAGGAAGTTGCATTCCAATGTAATGAAAGGTAGTTTCAAGAGTTTGGCAAAAGAGCAACAGAGAGAAAGAGAGACATTATGGGTTTTGGTAGTCCATGAGGAACACGTTAAAAGTAAAATTATTTCATGAACCTGGAAGCAATCGATGTTCAAATGGATCTGGTTTTGATACTTAACATTCTGACAGAAGTCATGTTGGTTTCAATTTTGTAGAGCTTTTACTGGTCATGTTAATTGTGGGTGTTGAGGACTTTTTCTTTTTTTAAGAGATTTGCATTTCTAGTTTATGGAAAGGTGGGCTTGCTATTTCTGTATCCTGCTGTTCCTTTATATTTCAAATTTATGTTGTTTATTCATTTTCTTTCATGACAATTCTGCTTGCTCTGGCTTTTCTTGGCCAGATTCAAGTCTGTATAGACAAATATTCAAAATAAATTTGCTGTTAATATGCAGATACTGTTTTGACTAAAGAGTTCAAACTTTGGACTCCAGTGAGCCTTACCTGCAACATTAATGTATATTAATTGTTGTAAATCAGCCTCTTTCAGATTTTGTGACAACCCAATGAACAGAATTAAAGCAAATCTTGTGAGAAATTTTATCCTTTAAATATTGTTAATGACATATGAAAAACTCGGATGCCTTCTATTAAAAACAACCTTAATCATCTGTATTTGAAGAGACTGTGTAGATGATGGTACTGAATAAAGCTAGAGAATACTAAATATATGTAGGGGCTTTTTAAAACTTATTTTGCAAAATATTAATTTCCTTTAGGATTGGAAATTAGCGGACAGCATCTGCTATGTAAACTACTTTCCTTTCATACTTTAGTGTTTTATTGTTGAAGTGTTGGAAATGAAACAGCGAGTGTGTAACTCACTGGGTTTTGTTAAATAGTAACTTCAGGCTTAATCAACTGAGGTTAGGAAGAAAGGAGTTGTAATTAATATCTTTATGCCCATGGCTTTCACTTTCAATTATTCTGAATTCTACTTATTTTTTTCTCTCAGAACCAGTCTTTAGCAAAAAGAAAAAAAAAATCACAGTTGAGATATTCATTTCTGCAATATGGTTAGTGCCTTCAGTTCTCACTGTAAAATGAATGAATGCAACAGATTAAGAAATTGAGTCTTAAATTATTCATTCATTATTCACAGGACTGAGAATCTCTGATATGACTGGGAGAATTCATGTAAGTGAAACAAAGGGGATGCTGTGGAAAATCATAATGTTTTTGGACATGGACTTGAAGTGGCAAGGACAAATCAACAGCAAACTAAACACACTAAAGAACTTTAAACAGTGTGGTAGAATTTATGGTAAAAATATAAGTTTAGATCACTATAATTTGATGCATATCTAGCTGTGAATTGTGAAGTTTGGAGATTTCCTTCTAGTAGGTAAAATGGATCAAATTGTAAGATTGTTGAAGAAGGGATTACTACAGCTACGTGATTGGTCTCTGCTGCTCAGTAGCTTGTGGCAACTGCGCAAGATAGCCAACAAAATATTTATTTATGGACAGCTCAGAGAATTCAATTTTTTAGCTGGAATAATCACATAAAGGCAGATGGGAGTACAGAAGGTTAAATCAAAAAGCATTTTAAGGATGGAGAAACTGAAGGCAAAAATAAACCAAATGTATTAGCATGTTTAAAAGGGATGTTTTAATTATGGATGTCAATGACTGGAGAAGGTACTTAATACTGTATGAATCAAATACAATTTTGTGGCTTTTTAATGAAATTCTTTCACCTTCTGTTTTGCAAGATTAAGAGCTCTTTGAATCCCAGATTCTAGGAGAAAGTTCTTATCATCATCTCATCCAAAGGTCTGTCATCCTTAATCTTGAAGAGAAACGTTTCAAGGTATTCATATGAAGAATTTGTCTGGGTGGGTCTTTGTGTCCATGTGCAATTTATAGCGCTCTGCAACTCTGAAGGGACAGATCCAGACCTCCTGGTCAACAGTTTAAAATCTAGTACTTTTTTCAGTAATCTGAACATACAGAACACTTTCTTCTGTAAGGTGTCCTTCTGACAGTGAAATAAAAATACTTCAGTCTTTTGTACATAAAATTCATTTTCTGCATTATCTACAGATATGTCTCATGGCATAAACAACTGAGATTCAAAAGACAATTTTTTTCAGAAGTTATTTAGGATAACTCTTAATTTTGAAATTGCTTCAGTCAGTTCTCTAAGTGTCCTGGGATGAGTATTTTATGGCTCAGCTAAGTGGAAAATATCAAACTTACCAAGTATTATCTTTTATGAGCATTTATTTGCAATAGCCTGTCATGGGTGCTAGTCACATTAATTGTATCATCATAATTGGCTTTTTATTGAAAACTAACTCATAAGAGCTTGTCATAGCCTTGCTGTATTTTGACATTACTGTAGCCTACACTCGTGCCATCTTTGCTGGATTTTCAGAGTTTGTGAATTGGCAGGTCACATCTACAAGAAAGGTGTGCATCTTTTGGATGCACAATGGAGCATCTACCTACATCTCTTTTGTTTCATCCTTCCTCAGAGTAGCTCCTTAAGCAGTGAACAGCTGCTACCTCAGGTCTATTCACCCTTTGGCATTTTTGAGAGTGGTAAAATGCATGAGTTGTGTTGATGACATTCTGATGCGGCTATACTGAAGTTAGGAACTGCGATGGGGTCATGAGCTCATTTCACCAAGCTTCAACTGAGTGGAAATAAAGTGCTTATACTCCTGGTACTTATATCCCGGTACTTATATCTCTTGGGAATTTTTAACAGCAAATCGTTCATTAAGAAAAAAAAAAAGCTGTTTTAGAAATCAGTGATAAACCATGCTTGCAAAAATAGAAATAACCCCATTAGCACTAATATTTTAAACATAATTTAGAGAATTTTGTTTCTTACATCGCTGACATCTGTAATGTTCAATTTTAAATAGTTCCTCATAGAAATATGCTTATGGTTATGGAATGCAAATAAAGTACTGATAACTTTTAAGTTAACCACTTAAAACTTGGAATAATTATTTAAAATCTGAGAATAAGTTGTACATATGATATTTCCTTAAAGTGGAAGAAAAAAGGAAAAAAAATAGCTACTCCTAGTGAGAAAAAGAATGAATTAAGGCATGAGGGTTAAACTGATTGTTCTATCTTTCCTGGAAACATAATAAACTTCTGATTCAAAAAGATATGTTTGCATCCAAAATAAAATAAAGAGATAAGAACCTGTATTAACTTATCAAGAGAAAAAAAATCACTTGCATTCTACTTAACTCAGTGGAAAAGGTAGAAAAAATAGACATCAGAAGCCTGGTAAGGTCTGTGATGTTATCTCAGATGATATAAGCAAAATAGGAAAACATTTAAAAGAAGGGAAAAATGAAAAAAAAAAAAAAACCACTGTTAAGTGCTGTGTAAAGATATTTGGAACTCTATAATGAGATGATCATTGAAGTTTGCTGTCAAAATGGAAGGATGTATGGAGTGTGGTTCAACAGATCTCAATGTCTTGAAATTCTTGTTAGTGACTTGGGTAGCAGAATATGGAATATACTTACTAAATTTGTAGATGACACATAATTAGGGATCCTTTAAGCACGCTAGAGAACACTGTTTAATGACTGAAGTAGGAAAATGGACAAAGCATGCACAGCACAATAAAGACAGTGCAAGGTAGAAAATGTTGCAATAATAATCTGCAAAAATAAAGACTGTAGAATGACTGGCTATCTTTTTTGCAGAAAAAGGCATGATTATCAGGCAAATATCACACTTTTGAGAGAGAGAAACATTGTAATGAGGTACTTAAACAGGACTGCTTATGCAAGACATACAAAGTAATCCTTTTGTTTCCCCTAGCACTAAATACGTAGCCCAAATTGGAGTTCAGTGTCCATGTTTCTGGGAGGATGTGTAGCTGGGATTGTTCGTACTGGAAGCATTACTGTTTGTTTTTTTTTTTTCTCATCCCTTGAACTTCTGTTGTTAAATACTTTCACATTTTGTCTTACGTGTTTCAGATTGCAGCTCAGTGCTGGCCATGTATGCTTGTTTGGCTACTCCAGGTTCCAAACCTAGCCATCCATCAAACTCATTATATGAATTAAACATCAAATTCTCATCGATTCAAAGATGTTGTGACTCTCACAAGATGTCATTTGTTCAATGCCTCATCTGATGTGTGTTTTCCTTTCCCTTCTCCACAACTGGCTTCACAAGCAGGTGATGCACGTGCGCTTGCAGGTGAGGGGTCTTTCCTCCATACTGAGAAGTCAACTTTCCTCTCTGGCTTTTAATGTATGTTAGGATATAGGACTTTATGGACCATTCAGTGGTGATGTTTACAGGGACAAGCCTAGGACCACAACAAAAACCTCTCTTTCAAAAACTCCACAGATGGAAACCCAAGTGTGACTGGGCAGAAAAATACTCCTTTCTGAACTGGTGAATTGATGCCTCTTGTTAATCCTGGCTACAGCTGGTTTAATTGAGTCTTGTTTCACTGGTTAAATGATAATTAACTATCTGCAGCAGCCTAGCAGTACGCTAAATACTGTGCTACTGTCTCACTGCATTTGTTTTCTGTCTAAAGTTAGAGATAACTGTCTTTTACCTCAGACAGGTAAGAGCCTCTGATTCTTCTGCTGTGAGTGCACATGGTCTTGTGCACAAACAGCTGCAGCCACCAACATGTTTTGGTTGCTGCCAAATACACAGGTTACTGAAAAAGCATCTGGTGGGCCATCTCAGTACCTCCAGACCTGTGAAAATACCTAAGCAGATGGGGATGTCTCCTAACAGTAATAACTATTTCAATTTAGTTTCAGCCATACATGTTCCTTGGGAATTTAATCCTCAGCTTTACTATTTTTATTAGTTTTTAAAAATTTGTTTTCTGAACAAGACAGTTTTTCCATCATTGTTGAGAAACTGTGCATGGGAGTCTGTTCGTTCATGTCTTTCTCCTGATGGTAGAGATACTTTCCTTAGTTTGTCATGCAATATTTAATATTTTTATCCTTGAATTCTGAGTTTCTTGAAATGGGCTGAAATCTAAAAATATTTCTGGCAGAAGCAGTTACACCAAACATCTTAATTATTATGTGTCCAAGGGAATGACAGCCTGTGTAAGGGAAGTTGACATGTCTCCCTGCAGCTATGTGCTTTTCATATTGGAACTTGAGGCTATTATAAATTACCTAGGAGTGAGACAGACATGAATGCGTTACATCAGATTTACACCAATTCTCACAGGATATAGTAAGAGGGTTAACCCTTTCAATTCTCATTTTAATTTTGTGCAATTGGACTTCGTGATGACAGCAGGTATCTAAAATAGATATTGAGATATAATAAAAGCATCTTCGCTGCTTGCTAGTCTGCAGCTTGATCCCCTACAGTGACTGCAGGGAATGCAGGGCTCAGAAACAGGGCAGGGGAGCAGTACTGATGGAGTGGTTGTTGAAAAAACCACCTGTTTTTCCTGATAACCAGCTTGATTCTGAGGCACTGCTTGTTATTCCCACTGCCAAATTTTCTTGTCTGTCAGTGCATGCAAGCTCTGCACCTGCTGCCTCCTGGTTAAATGGGAGAGGAGGAGGCATTCTCCAGACCCCACACTGTGTAGCTAATAGGACAAATGAGTAAAGATGAAAGTGGATTTAAAAATAGATCCTGCTGACCGAGTGTTGTGTTGCCATGTTGCATTACACTGTCATCTAATTATTCATCCAGTTTATTCAGAAGATATTTCTTCCACATTAAAAATATGACAGGGAAAACAAAATAAGAAATATTTTATTGCTGAATATTCTGCGTTAGGATTATTCTGCTAATTTTAAGATTATCTGAAATGAGAATAATCTAGCTAAAAGAGACAAACAGGTCAGTGCTAGATTTGACTTCTTAAATTGTTCACAAAAATAGAGAGATTTCTATATAACTTTGAATAAATCTATTACTAGAAGAAGCAAAAAATCTTTGGAAAAAGAACTGCTATCATATTTTATGTGAAGACTTCTATGAAATTTTGAGCAAGAAGCAGTTGTCAACAGCAACTGAAGTATCACAATCATAAAACAAATTGCTGACAGTCAGTAATTTGTAACTAAGATACAAAAATATTGATATGTGATTCTCTCTGACCGTTACAAGCTAACTTATCTACTTGTCACTCATTTTTTTTCCTTGCTGCTGCCTTTCATGATGTCCATGAAGGCATCATGTTTTGGTACTGACTTCCTGAATGCATGGGCTGTTAGGTTGCCTTTATTCCAGCTCCTCCACTCTCCTCTGAATAAATCACAAAGTCACAAAAACACTGGAACAAGCTTCCTGGGATGGTGGTTGATGTGCCATGCCTGTCAGTGTTCAAGAGACATTTGGGCAATGCTCTCAATAATATGCTTTAGCTTTCAGTTAGCCTTGAAGTGGTCAAGCAGTTGGACTCGATGATCTTTGCAGGTTACTTCCAACTGACCTATTCTAATTTAATTTCATTTCTAAAGTCATTGCTGTTATGTTGATGGGCATACATTTAATTTTAGGAGTCATACTGCTGCACAGATGTGCTGTAGACCACTGTTAGGATACTTGTGAAGGCAAATGGAAGAGACAAGTCACATTCAAACTTTGCAGGGTTACTATAAGGCTGAATATTATTTTGTATGGTATGCTCCCACTTCTTCTTTGAGCACAGGGGAGATATGTGCACCATCAGACTCTAGTTATGTTTTGTTCTCCCAGCCATAGCCGTTCAATTTACATACAGACACCTCCCATGGTCTGCAACTGCAATTTATAGATAGCACACACTTTGAGGAAGACTGCAGCAGGGCAACTGTTGTGTTTTCTGAAAGCCTCAGATTTTCTGGATATCAGTCAATTGTTCTTAATCAAAAACCATGTTAGGAGGAGGTTGTTAACTGATGTATCTATGAATAGGAATGCAATAAGCGTTGATTTCATAGACTAACCTTGAAGTTTTGTCAGGGCAGCTGAAGTTGCTATTACAAATGGCTATGTTTGTTCTAAAATGGTGTCATTTCATTCCTCACTGGTGAAATTTAATCCAAATACATCCAGACTGAATCTGACAGGCAGAAGAAGCCTCGTGAATTCATCGTGGCTATATCACTTCACCTGTGCACAAGGAGCAGGTTGGCTGCTGGCACCTCTATTTGCAATCAAAGAGCTTCCTTCCCCAACAAAACTTGTTTGTGAGAGCCTGTTGGGGAAGACAAAATAATTAGCTGACACTACCTACTCCCTACAGCAATCTTGAGCAATTAATCCTTGTGAACATATAAACATACTGTGGTCAGTAAAGCAGGAAGGAAAGTTACATCTGCACTGTCAGTACCTGCTTCTTCTGGCCCCGTCGCACCCACCTCATGCGAGGCTTATGCATCCCTGCATGACATAACAGCACGTGCTGAACTGGTGCATGCACTCTTTCTTTTCTCAACTCTTCCCTGAGCTGTGCTATAAACATGTAAATAGCCAGGGAAAGCTCATGGGGTACCTGCCCTGTCATGTCCATGTTCCTCAGCTGAGACTCATTAAAAGATTGGAATAGCTCCCAGGGCAAGGCCATTCAGATTAACTTGAACACACAGCTGTAGAATATTTAAACAAGCATATTTCTCTTTGCCATTTAGTAAGGTATTTGCATAGTTGTGGATCTGGTGAGCAAGGGTTTGGAAAGCCATGGAAATATTTAGTTAGAGCAATTTAGTTGTAGAATACTTGCAGAGACCATACAGATATGAAACCTGCTTATGGCATTGAGGACAGATGTTGGGTAAATATTTAATACTTGTTATATATTTAATATTTGTTACATTCCTCTAGTAACTGACCTTGCAGACTTGTCTCTGATTCTGTTAAGCTCAGGGAGAGGAGGCTGGGGGCAAGAAAAGAGTGACTAAGATGTCTAAGCTCAACAGCGTGAAAGAATAATTCATTGTTCTTCTGTCTAGATCAAGACATAATGAGGCTCTTTGAGGACTCACCTATACATTAAAAAAATAGTCTTTGGGGTGCCAAAATTTATCTTTATTGTTTGTTTTCATTAACTATGAGAAAGTACTATATGTGTAATCATAATGACACATATACCACAACATTTTGTAGCTCAGCTGTTGAGTATGGTTCTTTAGGCAAATCTTAGTGGATCAACTCATGAAGAGAGAGACTTACTGCCTTACTGCAGCAGGTAAGAACTCACAGACTGAGATACAACCTAGATACAGCTGAGAATGGTTTAAGAGCGGGGTAAGAGAAAAAGAAGATATATCTTTGCTCTTGATTGACTGAATTTTTTCTACTGTTTCAATTTAAGGTTCTTGACCTGATGATCATATTGGCTCCCTGGACTGTTTCTGTAGATCCAGGACAATGGGTGAATTAGGGGTTTTCTTAGCCTTGTTTTGATGACTCTTGATTTGGGAGAGATTCCCTATACTTTACAAGCACTAATGGAACACCAGTAAAAACCGTTAAAATGGAAGAAACGTGTCAAAGTTATCCATGTGTTTGTCATTCAGAGATTGAATTGCTGAATAGGGCTACAGTTAAAGGAATTTGTAAGCTGTGGTTTGCACAAAACACAGTGGGTGATGTTATGAATAGTATTGATTTCATAGGGAATAGTTTAGTTGCACTCCACCCAGAAATCAATGGACAGGTAGTGCCAATTTTGAAGTCAGAGGTACTGGTTTCCTAATATTCAATATCAAGTACTCTAAAACATAGTTTGATCTTCACTGGAAGAGGAGAAGATACTGCAACTTTCCTCCCTTCTTCTGTGTGATTTAATAAGTTTGTCTTTGCAACCCTTTAATGTCAACTGAATGTATCCCCATGAAAAGAGGGTGGGAGTGTTAGGTAAAGGGGTCAGAACAGATTTCTTGGATATGCTTGAATGAACAGATGCAGTAGCAGTTGAAAAAGTACATAGGTTTTAAAACAGTGATGCTGTCGCGTTCATGGGGTTATTGGATGTGAGAGGTATTGCCTCAGAGGAGTAAACTCTAATGCATGTTCAAATCAGGCTTTTGAAATGATCTTGGTCAATTTCTGTAATTTCTCTCCACGTTGATTCCTTGGTATAAAGGAAAGATAACAGTATACTTTGCCCATTTCAATTGTAGGGCTTTCGGCATAGAAATTTCATGTATAAAGCTGCTGTTGCAGTATATGGAAATAACATTCCCTGAGAGAGAATGATGATTTTCCTTCATATCTGTCTCTGTTTACCAAGTCAGTGTCTGAGGACTCCATATTGGCCACCACTCTGGAAGAGCTGCACTGAAGTCTTCTTAAAGTCTACATGTGCTTGATTTGTTTTCTAATGTTTACGGGTCTAATTAGATCTCTTCTGTAGTTAGGTTAGAGTTCATAAGGAGCTTGTTTTGTAATTCGTTTGGATATTCCATGATTATTCGCTTAAATTGTGCAGGGGAAAATAAATTACAGAATTCAAAGCTAGAGGAAGATTTTTGGCAAAGCTAATTGCAATTGCTGGCTAGTGCTTTCTTGGTAAATGCTTGTGCTGAAATTCAAAAGCTGTATTTATCCTTAATTTTAGATAGTGATGTGCTAGTTGCAAAATAATATATTATGAAGCTTAAAGCATACGTAGAGCTAACTACATGACTATATGAAGTACTATGGACCAATGCTTAGAGTATTTAGTTTCCTCCCTCCAATTTAGTCATGACTATTCTTTAAAACTTCTAAATTTTTAATCAAGACTTTCAAGTAATTAATACAAACAGTGGGGTATTTTACCTATGTGTCTAGTCTCTTTCAAGACCTCAGTATTAATTACCATGCCTGAAAAGAAAATAAAAATTGGCCTTTGTACTGACAATAAGGCTGTCAGGGTCTTTGAAACAAACTAATCACAATGGTGCTTTTGAACATTATCCCTATCTATACTACTTATTTCAATAGAGCTGAAGTCGGAAAAATTCCGAGGGAATCATCTGGGTAAAGACAGATTTGGCAGTATCTGTTTCTTTTCCCCGAATTCTTCATGCAGGTCAAAAGTGGCTTAAAAAAAAAGTCTTCAGTTTTGCTACAGGAATTTGCCCATAATCGGGCAAGGTGAATAACAACTATGTCTCTTAGTTTGTTAGATAGCTGAAAGACGATCAAGAACCTGGGGGTTGGTTGGTTTGTTCTGATTTGATTTTTTTTCTTTCATCTCTGTAGTAGATACACAATTTGTTTGAGACTTCTGCAGAGTAGTTGAAAAATGTAGCTTTTTGGCATCCCACTTGATTTTGTTTACGTCTTTCCATTTGATAACTATTCTTTCTTAAATCTTCTAATGTTAGCAGATACTGTGTCTCCAAAAAAACATGGAAATGGAAAGCTGCTGCTTGGTGCTGAGTGAATTATTCATTTCTTTAGAGATAAAAGAACTACTTGTTTCTTAATCTTTTAAGCACTTAGTTTTATTCTCATAGAGTGCTGTGAAATATCATAGAAAACTCTGTGTTGGACAGGACCTCTGAAATCCTCTTGTTCTACCTGCAGTCAAATTCAAGGCCTTAGTTTATGTTATCCAGGGCCCCAGTGGGTGAGTCCTGAATATTTGCAATGACGAAAATTCTACTAGCTGTCTGGAGAGCCTTTTCCAAGGTTTAATATTTGTCATGTTAAAAGATCATTTTCTTACATTCCAGCAGAATTTTCATTGAAGCAATTTATGCTCATTGCCAGTTGTCCTGGTTATGTGCATCCTCATAAAGAGAGCATCTTCATCCTCTCTATATACCTTTTACACAGTGAAAGTCTGTGATTAAATATTCCCTGAACCTTCTCTTCTTCAGGATGAACAAATCCAGTTCCTTCAACTGGTGCTTATTATCTCCAACCCTCTGATCACCTTTGTGGTCCTCTAGTTTTCCACTTGTTCTTGTACGTGGATGGGAACAAAACTGGACACCATGCTCATAGTGTGATCTAAAAAGTGTTGAGAAGACTGAGTGATCCTCACTGTTTGCTTCATCTTTATTCTCATTTTTCCTCAACATGAATATTTCTTAAATAAGAATTCCTCAGCTGTGTACTCAGCTGGATTCTCTGCTAGATTAGATTCTCCTTCCAAATCAAGGCATTTTTTGGTTGATTCCTGAGTCATCAGTGTAAATTGTTTAGCTTCTATTTAAAAGAAGCTTGAAAGTTTTTTTGGGAACAATAAAACTACTGACACACAAAGTGACTACATAATGCTCTGATGGCTGAGTTGAGCAAAGACATAGAAAAAAATAATTAGTTTCTTCATCTTTGTTTCTAAAGGAAAAAAATATATATAGTTTTAATGTCATATTTATATAGCATACGTGATTAGTTTTATGGCTATGTATATAGTTTAGACTACTTAATCAGGAAGAAACTTAGGTGCCTTTTTATGACTGTAGCCCATCATAGATGTAAAACTAGTATCTTTGTTTTTTATTTGTTTTTGATATATTTTAATGAAGATGCTATGAAGTAACTGTTTTTTAGTTGCAATTTAATATATGTACAGACAGACGGGTGTAAATATGAGACTTTGGTTCCATATACGTGGGTCTCTCCAAAAGTAATGCTTCCTATTTATTTCCAAGGAAACTACAACAGATACAAAGAACACAATAACACTATTTGATAGAGCACATTCTCAGCTACAAATCACTGTTTTTCAGCATAGTCACCACCACTAGCTGTGCATTTTCACCAGCAATGAACAAGAGCCTGCATGCCATGCTCATAAAAATCTGCATGGCCATTCAGCATGTGGCTTGCCTTTCACATTATTGTTGCCACTGCTGAAACGCACCACCCACTGCCTCACTGCTCACGTCCACTGTTTGGTCTCCAGAAACATTCAACAAGCATCGATGAATGTCAATGGGTGCAACTTTTTCCACATGAAGGAATTCAATTCCACACCTTTGCTTCATCCGCACTCCCATGTCAGACCCCATTGTGTCAGAATGCCCCTCTGCTGCCATCTGTCACATGGCAACAAAATGGAATGGAATATTGGAGGGAAGATTCCACCTCTACTGCTGTATCACCAACATCCTCCTCTGACGTTGTGTACCACCAGAACAAAGTAGGAGATGTTGCTTTTGAAGCAGCCCTCCTATTGCAGAGATGAATGCCTTTCAGAAAATCCTCTGTTTTGATCTATGTCCCACTTAATGCTTCTAGAATGAAGAAACTTGATATTTGGTAAAGATCTCCTAAGATCCCTTCAAATATGAGTTGGGAATGAGGCAAATTTGGGGCTTGTTACTTCTCTATCAAAACTATCAAAAGGAAAAAATACAAAAAGGAAAAGAAAACTGTAGATATTTTTTCAGTTATTTCCATCAAGTAGATACTTTTATTATTTTTCTTCTCTCAGATGGTATGATTTTTGTGACATTGAGCATATCCAGTTAAGCGAATGTGCCTAAGAAGAAAAATACTGCAATCGCTATCTTATTGCCTGATTGATCCCGTCTTTTATCATATTTTGAGAGAGATTATACCTGTAGTGAAGTTGATCAAAATTTGATTATGATTAATAGCCTTTTTTTAATTAGGCCTACTTTTTAGATTTTATTCCACACTTTCAAAAGCTTTAACTAGCAAAAGGTCTTCCAGAACAAATATAATTTAAAAGCAGAACATCTTTTTCAACTGAGCTCCCATGTAGGAAGAAGCAACATGAGAGAAAGTTAATTATCCCTGGATAAAGCATCAATTACTTTCTCTTTTCTCAATACATCAAATCTTCTTACCTTGCTGATACTGCTGATAAAAGGGGAAAAAAACTAACACTTTCCAGAAAATCTGAATCTTAGTGCTACACAGCAGCCTAATGCCTAGACTGCTTGTTAGATGAGGGAAGGGGGAAGAGAGGAAGGCAGATAGCACAACAGTTACTTGTATTTGAAGTGCTAAAGGAGAGCAAAAGCCTCATAGAAAATAAAGAAGTCACAGAGCACTTCCACCTCAGCTCTTTCCCAAAATGAAGGTGCAGACAAGAGATGTGTTCCCTCTTTGCTGTCCTGTCATGCAGCCAGACTGGCATCATAGAGCTCATCTGCCTCTTCCTTTATCTTTCTCCCTGGCTGATCTTTGCAGCTCTAACAATTGTCTTTCCTTTAATTGAAAGATCCAGATGAAGTCATTCAAGTCTTCTACAGAAAACAGTATATTTTACGCAGACAGTTGGTTTGGAATTGGAGAATTGGAGGTTGGGAGAGGTGAGGGACTAGATGGCAGGAGTTTTCTATCTAGCTCACTCCCATCTCCAGCGTGTAGAGAGTACGACTGCAGGTCCGAACAGATTTTTGCTTTTTAAATAGCTTCTACAGTGGAACATCTGTAACATCTCCTGCAGGCTATCTTGTTACAGTACTGCTCTTCCTACTGCTCAGCTCAAGTCTAGCTCAAACGTAGACTGACTGTTTTCTATACATCTTCATGAAGAAAAGATTATCTTCTACCTGTCTGCAGCAGCCTTTTGTACACTTGAAGGGATGCCTCTGCTTGCTTCTGTCGTTTATTCTTTTGACTGAGCAGACATGGTTTGTTCAATCTTGCCTCACAGATCATATTTTCCAGAGCTTGGATCATTCTTTTTGTTCTTCTTTGAACTTGAATTGGTGAATGTCTTTGTTCAATTATCCCAAATTTCACAGAGGAATTACTCTAGTAAAGATCTTGCTGAGGCTGAGCGAAACAGAGGACTGGTCTGCATCTTGTCTAGCCTAGTTATACTTTCCAGTGTTTTTTTTTTAATCCCTTTGCACATCATTAACCATGGCTCATGAGCCATATCTATGAAAATGGTACTTAGTCAATTGTGTAGTTTATTTCTTCTTGAATGTATGTTGATCCTCTGGAATACCGTGATATGACTTTTTCAGATTTTATCTTCAATATGAACTCAGCCTTGTCTTCTGAAGTACTTGTAGTTCTTTGTGGCCTGTGCTTTATGAATGTTCAGTGTTGTAGTGCAGATCTGCCTATGGAAAACCACATGTTTATTAATTAAATTCTAAAACACAATTTGGAATGACTCACGTTTGACAAGTTTCCCAAATCCAGAACCAAGGTCTGAGCTTTTGCTCAGACATCTGTCCTCACTGCAAGCTCCTGCCAGTACTGTAGTGGCCCGATGTTTGTGGACTGATATGGGGCCTGGCACTTCTTTAGTGGAAATTGATGCTCTATACATAGATCATGTATAAATTCTACTCTGATAGTGACTGTTAAGTGACCTACCATGTCATACCAGTGCTCATACCAATCTCTGGCAGACAGATGCTCATGATTATACAATATAGAAGTCCAGCTCTACTGAAAAATACAGGCTAAATGTACACTGCATGCATGCAACTGCCTTCTTGGCCTTAGAAGGTACATTGCCAAAGAAGTGTCAAGATACGCGTAAAGTATTATAAAGAAACTAAAGTTTTTACTGAAAGCATAGAACCTGATCACCAAACAAAGTGCACCAAAGCTGAAAGACTTGTCACATAGCTGGACTGTATTTCTTGCAATTCTGACTACAAGTACTACTCTTGCCACAGAAGGAAAGAAAGGATGGTTTCTAAAAGCATGCAAGATTGCCTTTTTTTCCCCAAGTATTTTATGCATTGCATCTTGATGTTGAGGTAGAGTTGCAGTGATAAAATCCATTTCTTACATTAAGAAGTTTGAAAAGAAGTTGCTGACCTTCTGAGAGATGTGTTGGTAGTTTCCATAAGAATTAGTCTTAAAATCTTTGTTTTGTGCCAACATATTTCTTTAGGTTCTAGATCCAAAAGGTGTGTGAAGAAATATGTGATGCCAAATCCCAAACTGTGTGCAAAAAGCATTCAAGGAATGTGTAGCAAATTTATGAATTAATTGATAACATTGATCCGTCATGAAGGAAAACCTACGGAAAAGTGTATGTAAATTGTATTGTCAGACAGCAGTGAGGGCTGTCTGCTCTTCAGGCAGGGATAAGTGGGAACTGATGGTGATGATCCATAGCACTCATAACATGATGATCCATAGCACTCATAACAGGAGGGCAGAGTGGGTTGGAGCACGGTTATGTGGACCAGCCACCACAACGGGGTAGAGGCTGAAGAGTCCATTGGTCCTCTTGGAGCCCTTGACTCCGCCTTTTAAAGTGTTTGTGTGCAACTTCCTGCAGAATTACTTGGTAAGAGAGGGATTGAAAAAGCTTTTCATGCCAAGCCTGGTTTAGCTGACTAGAGAAATGGATTTGCATTTAGCAAGTAGGCAATGTTTTTCTGCCCCAATATACTGGTAAATGACAAAAGGTTACAGTGGGAAATCCTTATTTATTTGCCTGTCTTTTAGATATTCTCGCAAGTTATGACAAATGGCCTAAAACATCTAGAAAACAAACAAAAAACTGCTTCAGTATTTCTGTCCGTTAATAAACAAACAGTGAAGTTCTAGAACTTTGCAGAGCCACAATTAGACTGTGTGCAGCTGTATAGCCATTAGCAAAGCTATCACCTGAGGTATGTTCCCAATTGCAAAACAGCTTGGACATTATCTGAATCTCTTATCCATAAAGTATTTAGACTTTATAATTAGATTTTAGAAAGACATGGATTGATTAGCTCTTATACTCATTTAGGAAATGATACCCCCCCCTGGATTTTAGTGTCTGTTTCCACTAAGATCTGCAGTTTAGAATCCTATAATGTATTTAACTCCTATCTTTCTATACAATATCTGCAATACAGGAAAACACCATTAAATTTTAAATGAGTAGGACTCAGGTTCTCTCAGCTTTATGGGCCGTTCAGATGCTGATGCCGAGAGGTTACGATATTTTGTGCCTCTGTTTCACACAGAGTAGATTGCATTTCCACAATCCTTTGCTTCTCTGCTTGCCAGTTGCCAATAATCCAGCCATGTCTCATTCTAAACTTGGGCTGAATGGCTGTTGTATGAAAAATGTGTTTCTGTGAAGCTAATGAACAGACCAGGTTTGCGACTACAAGGCTGATCTGAGTTTTACACTATTAACAATGCATTTTAATAAAGTAATATGTGAAGATAAAGAAACAAATTTGAGAGAGGGAGGGCAAGAAAAGGCTTGGGAGGGAATAGGCCAGAACTGTGGTGCAAACAATCTTGTGCTTAAGAAGATGTAGGAGAAATTCTAGTAATAGATGAGGGAAGAGAAGAAGTAAGGAAATTCCAGATAGGAATAGTTCAGCCCCGTATTTCACTATTTACAAGTGAGAAAACTTTCCCTCTATTGGTATAAGAAGAGTGGAAGCAGATAAAAGATTAACGAAGTCACTGCCCACTGAGAGCTGAATATTGGAATCTTCTCTCCAAGAGGAGAAAATCATTACTTAACAAGTTCTGTAGCAACTAAGAGTGGGTCCAGTGGTAAATGTGGTTTGTGGCTATCATGGTCACTTATAAATGGCAATTGAAAAAGGCAATGCCAGTCAGTGCTGAACACAAACTGAAAAATCTTTTTAAAAAAAAAAAAAAAAAAAAGATATGTAATAAGAAATGAATAAGTACTGTTAATGATATGTTAACAACAGGAGCAGAAATAGTTCATTGCTGAATTATTAGGCAATATTTCATCAATTCTTCTGAAACTGTTCTTCCTTTTGAACAGACAGACAAAGGAAAGCAGGACAAAGTCTATTTTCCTCTAAATAGGCCAACCAGAAACCTAATCTTTGTACCTATTAACCTGACCTTGAAAGCATTGTCATGGGAATGTACTTGGCTGTATTTGAAATGCAAGCAAAATTAAGTTCATATTAGCTGATGGTCTCAGACGTTTATTGTCTGGGCAAGCTAATTAATTTACCACTTTAATAAGGAGCTTGTAGAAGGTAAAATCTTGCTTGTTAGTATGTTAGCAAGGCTGTAAACAGAGTATTCTCTTTCAATTACAATAAAGCCCACTTTATGAGAACAGGGGGATTAAGAGAGCTTCCTTCATGGCACGCATCTGATATAAATTGATAAAAATACTAATGAAAAACTTATCTTGGGGCTGAGGTGATAACAGGCCTGCCATGATACCTGCAATATCCAGTCCCCATGAAATACAGACACAGAAAATCACAGTCTAAAGCCATCCCTGCTAGATGAAGCCTTTAGCAATAGAGTCTACCTGCTTAAACCCATGAATGACCAATTCAAGGCCTTCAACATATCCCAGTAGATAAATTATGTTGTATGTTCTTTAAAGACATCTTAAAATCATGGTGTCTTTCTTACTTTGGAGCCACCATGTTTTAGTTGCGATACCTTTCATCCAAATGTGAATTTAAGTAGTGGTAGCCTGCCCAAGTATCTTCCTTTCCTTTGAGTAATGAGTAGTAAGCCACAAATGTTACTGTCGTTCATCATTTTGGTCTGGAAGCTATTTGGCTTTGTAGCCTGAGTCTTTAGCCCCATATAGCACCAGAAGAATGCAGGTCAGACAGATGGGAACATTTTAAAATCTCCTTATAAGAAGCTGAGTGGAGAAGTCTATGCAGCATGCTCCGTTATATCTATCTGCTTGACAAATCTGATGAAATGTCTATTAAAAACAGCTATGCTCTAAACTTGGAGCCTTTTTTTTTTTTTTTTTTAAACTTAAATCTTGTAAAAATGAAGGTTTAGGTTTAGTTGTATCCGGTGTGTTTAGATGACAGGAGTTGTCAATTTTTTAACTTGTAAGGCAGCCTTGTGGAGACTGTAGGTAGAGCAGATTCTGACAAAGAAGAGCAGGCTTACTACTTAGAAAGCACTGAATGACTGACTGATCCCTGCTTGGCACTGTGTGATTCCTGAAAAAGGAGTTAATGTACTAAAATACTACTGAAAGGAGTGACACAATGGACTAGGGAAAGAGCAGGGAAGAGCTGCTGGTGAGACATTATCTGGCAAAGGACAGTACAGTGGAGTAAGTCCCCCTGAGGGAGGGTTCCATTGCTTTTGCATACTTAAGAAGGCACTTATCCAGTATGCAATCTGTGGCCTGCTGAAGGATCAGCAGGTTCTGTTAAGGTGGTAGAAGGTTTGTACTGAATGATCCCTTTTGCAGCGGAGCATGTGAAGCACCTGTAAGTCACCTACTGTTTTGGTCCCCACGGGATGACTTTGAAGCATAAGAGACAGAATTTCATATTGTTAGCCTCTGTGATAATGTATTCTGGAGATTGTCAGTTAGGGAAAGTAACATCGAATGTTAATGAATATTCTTCTCCATGTTTTATTCTTTTGTTGGTAAGCACTTTCATATTTTGCATTTGTTTATTTATTGACTGAAGACATTCTCCATGTAATTGCTTGGCTGTGCTGTCTGGCATCTAAAAGCAAGTTGTTAAAGAATTTCTCCTTATTTTCTCCTGTTTTCTTCATTATTCTTTACTATTTTTAATAAACTGGCCTTGCTAAATCACTGATCTTTGGCAAATACCATTTTAGTTCAGTGACTAATTCTATTTTACCCAGTACAGCACCCTTCAGTTTGGATTTGGCTGATAATTTTCTACATTTTAGACAGGCAGATTTCCTAATTTTTAAAACCATCCTGGGGATTAATGACAGTAAAATAATGTCTTAAATTTCAAGAAATTCTTTCTGGCGAAAATATTTAATGTTTCTGTTTCACTGTCTAATTCGAAGTCTATAACACAACTGCATCACGATTCTTATAATGAAACGGATTTGCCTGGTACATTTACTCCTACTATTCAAGGAGTTGCTTGAAATTTAGCCCGACTGAGATTATCATCTCAGCAAGGCTTATGTATATGCACAGGAATTGTGGCAAAAAAACCCCCCTCAAACTAAAAAAATGCAACCTTACTACAGGAGCCTACATTGCTAAACAGACCAGAAATAAATATATATATATATATAAATATGGCTTCTTTTATTTATTTATTTATTTTGATAAGGAAATCTAAAAAGACAAAGATTAAATTAAATTGTGGAAATTAACAAAGTCTGCTCAAAAACCGGTCTTTTAAATTCCAGTCCAGGTTTAGAAAACTGTCCTTTCCATTTTTGCATGATGAAAACGGTTAAAATTTGCTAGTCTAGAGGCTGAAGTTCTAATTGCTAGAATTGGAAATAAATTTGGAATTCTGTAGGGAAACGCTGAAATTTTATGGAAACTCCTGGTAAAGTCTGGAATAGTATTCAGCATTTTTTCTGAGGAAAATATGTTTTGAGAACATAGTCATGGTTCCCCTTCTAAAATTTGGTTGTACTTTGGGCTCCCATTTCTGTAAGCTGTTGGTGCTCCTTAGGAGCTTCCAGAAGTGGAAAAGCTGGGATTCAAACAACTACCTTTACTAAAGCTAAGTTTTATTAGCGGGAATCACATTTATCCTACATATGAAATAGCCCTACCTTTAACTCCTTTCCTTTTCACATACTTTCACATTATTTTACCATGTACTCCACAACCTTTTATGAGTTTCAGCCTTAATCTCAAGGCTGTGTGTACTGTAACTGAAGTCACTGTTACACCACTGATGTTATAGGTCCTGTGACCAAAAAAATAGTGAGAGAAGCAGTTTTGTTCGTTAAGTAAAAAAATGAAACTACTGGTAGGTGCCAAGGTAAATCTGAACCCAGAGATGTCTGCTAACCTAGTCTACAAAAGGCTGAGTGCTACAAGGTTCTGCCTAGGAGCTCCAATGAGCAAAACTAGACTAGACAGAAGTTTTTTGTTTCCTTTATTTTTTATGCGAGTTACTTTTTTTTATTACAAGATTTTTTTTTTTAAATTTCTTGGCTTCTAATTAGTGTAAAAACTTCTGAAGAGTTTGAACATTTTGGTGTAAATGTGCTTTTACTACCATCTTTAACTTGAAGGAAAATTGGTACAGTATTCTTCTCTTAATTTCTCTTACTGAACCTTTTTATATAACTAGCAAAGGTGAACAAGCTGTCAATGACGGTGGCAGAAAAAGTGAAAAAGTGCTCATAAATCATGTTGAACACGATGATCTCTGTTACCTGTAAGGTAGGGCTGATCCTTATGTAGAAGACAGTCCATTGACACAGGTTTTGGCTAGGCCATACTTTCAGAAAGTGACATTATTTTAGATTTAATTTGCCAGCTTTATCAACTGTCCTCCCGTTGGAATCATAGAATCCTTAGAGTTGGAAGGGACCTTTAAAGGTCATTTAGTCCAATTCGCCTGCAATGTACAGGGGCATCTACAGCTAGATTGGGTTGCTCAGAGCTTGGTCCAGCCTGACCTTGAATGTCTCCAGGGTCAGGGCTTCCACAACCTCTCTGGGCAACCTGTTCCAGTGCTTCACCACTGTTATTGTAAGAAACTTTTTCCTTAAATCTAACTTAAATTTCCTCTCTTTCAGTCTAAAGCCATTCACCCTTGTCCTATCCCCACAGACCCTGCTAAAGAGTCTGTCCCCCTCTTTCTTATAGCTCCCCTTTAGATATTGAAAGGCAGCCATCAGGTCACCTCGCAGCCTTCTTCAGGCTGAACAGCTCCAGCTCTCTCAGCCTGTCTTCACAGGGGAGGTGCTCCATCCCCTGGATCATTTTTGTGGCTCTCCTCTGGACATGCTCCAACAGGTCCATGTCTCTCCAGTGCAGAGCAGAGGGGCAGGGTTACCTCCCTCGACCTGCTGGCCATGCTTCTTCTGATGCAGCCCAGAATTCTGTTGGCTTTGTGGGCTGCGAGGGCACATTGCTGGCTCATGTCCAGCTTGTCATCTACCAGCATCCCCAAACCCTTTTTGGCAGAGCTGTGCTTTATTCTTTCATCCCCCAGCTTGTATTGGTAACAGGGGTTACCACAGCCCAGGTGCAAGACCTTGCACTTGGATTTGTTGAACCTCATGAGGTTCTCCGGTGCCCACTGCTCAAGCCTGTCTAGGTCTCTCTGGAGAGCATCCCATCCCTCAGGTGTGTCAACTGCACGACACAGTAGGTATTATTTTATTTCATTTTTACTATAATTGTCACATATTTCAGAGAGAAGGCAGCAATGCTGAGCTTTGCCTTAAGGCAGCTGTTCCTAGTCAAGATTTCATGTTGTTCTGAAGCAGACATAACCCTTTCTTCTCACAATCCTGCTGAGACCTCTGGAAAAACGGGAGACAAAAGGAGGTAAAATGTTTAAGTTAGGCACCCAGGAAAAAAAAAACATTAAGAATGTTGTGAATGTTTTCTTGTTTTTAAGAGAGGTTTATTAAAGGTCTTATGTTAATGAGAATGACTGTATAATCAGTCACTGCATGCATTTCTGAAAGGAATGGTAATATGCCCTTTACTGTAGCTCAAAAGGGATGTTTGTTTTAAATTTAATGTGTTAATAGAGGAACCTTGCTTTGAAGCCAGTGACCATTGCAAATATCGAACGTATTTACAGTTAAGTACAAATACGTGTTTGTGAACTGTCTTTCAGCTTGATCCCTTTCAGCCTTTCCTAGGGCTCAGTGAGATCACCTGTAAAGTCACTCTATGGACTAAAACCAAAAGGAGAGCTAGGCCACTCCTAGATAAAGTAGCAAGTGGATAGGGTTTCACTTCACAGCAGTAGATAGTGCAGTCTATTATGTTTTTTTGTTTCTTTGTTTTGTTGTTTTAGTTTTTATTTCTTTAAACATTTAATTGTATTTTCTTCAGTCTGCAGTATTCATTAAAAATGTTGCCAGTTGCTTCATCATTAGGCAGCAGTGAGGGAACAGAAAGAAGCCTTCCTTTAAAAATAACTCCCAAAGGAATAAAAGTATAACTCTTATTTTTATGCAGAAATTCATTGTAAAAAGGAAGATATGAATTAAATTCCAGGAAAAATAGTCTACAACTCTACAACGTTATTTCATTTCCATGCCTTTGTGAATTTTACGGTCACCGGTGAAGTCAGCAAAGTATTTTTTTGTAATTTTCAGTGAAGTTGTTCTAGGGTTCAGTCCTTTGGATAGAGAACTCATCTGGGTCCCCTCTCTTCCTATCAGAAAACAGAAGTGCCTGACTCACAACCTGCTGAAATCCGTAGAAGTTCTTTCATCTGGCTTCAGTGGGCTTTGATAGAAGATTTTTTGAATTTTTAGTGGATTCTTACTGTTAAGAAGATAGTTGGCTGGAATCACCTCTTGACAGGTCAAAAGGAAGCTTTTCTTGAGACAATTATTTGTACCTTTCTCAGCTTTTATCAGTGCATAGCGAAATATTAATGCTTTGTGGACTCAAACTGCAACAACATTTGTAATTCCTGACAAAAATGAATGAGAGATTAGTTGAATACATCTAGAAACATGAAACTAGAAAATACATCAGAGAAATGTGAGAACTGGTGTTGGACTGTAACACCAAGGCCATAATGTTTCTCTCTCTGTCACTCAACTTTTTTTAAAACTTTGGGTAAATTATGAGTTATATTCAATGGGTCCTCATTTATGTCCTATTTTCTACATTCTAAGCCTTCTGACACTTGTGCAGAAATCACAGTGGTGCTAGCACTTTAAGAGTATGTAGAGTAACGTAGCCAGATGGACAACACTGCATCAGGCACTGAAAGGCATGGCTGTTCAGTAACTCCATTGTGATGCAGAAGATAAGCCTTTCAAAATGACGACAAACAGCTTTTAAAATGGTCTGATAAATTCTTTTGCCCAATTCAACAAGTGCATCCTCTCTTTTCCCTACACTCTTAATATACTTTGTCACTCCCTCATGCTCTGCACACATCAAATCTGAAAACACGCCGCTGTAGACAGAACCTATTTTGTCACTTATCCTTTTTAGAACAACATGCCAACAAATTTGAAAATATCACCTAAATTCTTACCTAGAGTTTTGAAAAAAAGGAACTTCTTGCAGAGGTGTAGGGCCCATCTGTGTTCCCCTATACTTCATTAGTGGCAGCAAAAGTGGGCTGAATGTGCACAACAGGGTTCTGAAAAATGCAATGAAGAAACAAAAAGTGACCGGTACTAATCTAAGTAGTTTTGTCTCTCTGCCATGACATATTTATTTACATTTCTAGCTGCAGCACAAGTTGGCAGGATTTTCTCATCACACTTTTGCTGGAATTTCTTGTGTGTCATATTTTCTGATACTAGAAAAAATGCCTCTCTTTAATGTGATTGCAGTCACATGACCTGCAGTACATCAGACAGGTATTGATTCCCACCTGCCCCTTTTCCAAGTAGACTACCAGCAAAAAAATCTGCTTATTTTTTAGAGCACTCATTACACACCTTTGAAAAATGAACATTCAAAACACCGTAGTTTTAGCAAGTCATTGTGAATTGAAGTCCGGAGGCAAGGGAAATTTTCAGTTCTGATAGGCTAAAGACTGTTAAGTTTCCCTGTAGAATTAGGTGTTTTCTGGACACTTTCTACAGATCTGATTTGTGCACGTAAGGAAGAGTGTGGGCCCAGCTTAGGACCTCAGGAGAGGAGCTAGATGCTGGGTTTCTTTCAGGTAATACAGAACAGAGGGAAAGGAGTGCCAAAGGAATGCCAGAAGGCCAGAAAATGCAAATAGATTAAAAGCATTTGGCAAATATAAACTGTTGCATACCAGCCCACCAAAAATCATTCAAAAAAATTATGTTTTATGGCTTAAAACAAGTTCAACTTGATTAATTCATTGAGGTTAAAGAAGGCCATAGAAATGGATTGTATGAAATTTCAATGAAGTAATTTCATTGTTTCTTGCCTGCCTCTGGGCTAAAATTACCATTCTTAAAACAAAACAAGCAAATCCAATTTTTCATTTGGGGATTAAAACCCAAACTGTTCTGCCCTTGAGATCAAGAGTTTTAGATTTAAAGCTTATTTTACACTCTTATTTTTTATTGAAGAATTTGGATCACCTCATCTGTAAGACATAGATTCTTTTTAGAAAATATATTTTTGATCCCTTTTTTCTATCTTCCTATCCAGAACTGCTGTAACTGTAACAAGTGTTCTTTGTTGAACAGGTGGTCATTAGTAATAATACCTTTACAAATGCTCTTCACAAATATGTCAGCTCTAGAGTCTTTTTATTTGAAACAGGTGCTAAAAAAGATATCTTTATGTAAATGCATAAAAAAGAGAAATAGACTACTTAGATTGCATACTTTAAGCCAGGTGAACTACCTTTCCCATGTTCTCATTGCTATAGCAAATCTCCTCCACGCTTTTATCCTGGGAGTCAAATTCCTACAAACATCCTATTTTACTGGATGCATTCTTCTGCCGGTGCATATCCACAAACCCTACCTGGCTGCCTTTTTTCAGTAATCTACATTTGAATTTTTATTCCCTTTAAAATGGCTAAGACGCAGCAATAATGAAAGAGGACTCTAAAAATAAACTTAGAAATATAGATGTATATAGTCACTGGAGGCTGGTGGGATTACTGGAGGGGGAGACAGTGAGAAAGGAAGGGGATAGTTCTGATAAACCTATCTCTGCATTATGCAGTAAAAGGCAATCCCCATCCCTAAGGTCTACCAGTGTAAACATCCACTGGGGGAAAAAGTCAATCAAGGAGGAGCTCTGTCACGCTGCATTGACGGAGCCTGGGGCTTCATTCTCCTTGTTCAACATGTGAATGCCCTGAACTGTTTTCTAAGGCTCAAATATGTTGTTGGCTCTTTCTGAAGAGAAAATATTAGTTTTAGTGAAATATTTCAAAACAGCTCTCTCAGTATTAAGGCAATTGTTTACTTTAGGCTATATTATGTATGCATTATTTCGTATGTTGATTCTTTCTGACCTCTAGAAATAATATAATCTGTACATCTATGCCACTTGCATACATTACTCTAGGAGATAGGAACATAAGCAACGTCTGCCTTTTTTGCTTGACTGCTTGCATTCAATTTCATGCTGCTTCTACTTCTATTTCTTATAGAATACACCTAAGCAGGAAGGTCAGATTGGATTTTAAATACGACTTACATTGTCAGTAACTAGCAAGCACTTTCCCCTTTAGTCCAATCATAATTCATACATGAACTGAAACATCTACCTGCTTTGGGGGGAAAAAAGAGAAAAAAACCAACAAAATCACAAAACAGCTATTTTATTATAATACAATAAAATTAGGAAATTATAGGTAAATAGTTATATCTCTGGTATATGTTTTAGTAATGGCTGCTACACGATAAAAATGGAATTGCTTTGTTAATAGTTTCCTGCTAAGTGCTAATCACAGGTGATATGAAGCAGACAACACCTCTAGTGGCTTGCAGCAATTCACGCAAACTGAGAATCTATTTTGCTTTATTGTTAATCTTTGAGATGCAGACCTTTAATTATGAAACAACAGAGATCCTTTGATTCTTATAGAGTAAAAAAATGTACTCCTAACATACACAGTTCTTGTGATCAGATGTTCAACAGCTCACATGCTGTGTTTCTCCAGAAGGCACTGTCACTGACCATTGTTGATAGATTTCTATCAGTTAGATCTATTTGTGTCCTGCAGCTTTTCCTTCTATTTACACTGCACTCGCCTGGTCAAACTCAGTTTTTGTTGTAAGTCAACGTTAACAAGAAACACAATTAAAATATATAAAATTAAAATGAAAATATAGTAAAGTATGATTTATGAGAGATAATTAAGCAGTGTATTTTATTATCAGAGAGGATTGTATTTTCGGGCTATTGAATAAGCCTTGTTAAGGACAAAAGGATTGGCAATGGGGTCACACATGCTTCAGATTGTGCTTCTAAGCTTGCAACAGGTCCTGTTGGAATTGGTGGTTTGCTTAATGCTACAACTGCAGTGATTTGTACGTAAGTTGCTTTTTGTTGATCATCAGCTTTTGCAGGAATGACACTCACGGGGAAATGTACATGTTAGCAGTGACATGGCATTTTGTTCCTCAAATATACAACATTTCTGCTTTGCGTACGTACACATGATATACACTTTAAGAATCAGCGCTGAACTTGTGAGAAAGACAATTTAATTTTTTTCTGCCTAAAAAGGCTTGTGTTATATATACACTCTGAAACGACACTTATGTGAAATAAGTTTCTCAATGAAAACAAATCAGAAGAATGTGCCGCTTTCTCTAACAGAAGACATCAATGTGCAGTGTCTCAAAAAGCCTGCATGCAGTGATGTGACCACCACAAAATCCTATTGGCCTGCAATTTGAAAGCTATGTCATCTGTCAGAATATTAAGAATACCAGTACATTCTAGTACGGGGCAGTAAGTAACTAGTTGGATGAAGAGAGTCTAGTCACAGGGAGGTGGTGGTACGCTTGGAGTCTCCCTTTGAGATGATTATCACTGGGGAACAGCAGCCGAGGTCTGACTGTGAGGACCAAGATATTTTCTGCTCTCTGATTGACTTCCTTCTGCACCACTTTCACCCTGGGACAGTTTTTGGATTCTTGGAAAGAATAATGAAGACCATCTGAGTAGGCATCAGGGCACAGCTAGCAAAACTCGTATTGGAATAACATTGGAATATTTGTTACTTCCTTCCTGCAGAAAATTGTCTATTCTGCATTTCTTTTTCCTTCATTTATTTATTATATTTAGGTTTTAATGTTTAACTCAAATCGAAAATGAAGTTGAAACATGGCTCTATAATTTTCTCGGAATAACTTCTTCCAGCATTTTCTAAACTCCCAAAATGTATTAAAATATTTCATTTGTGAGTCTGAACTGAAAAGAGGAAGGTAAATACTATTTGAAAGTACACCTGAATCTTGACTATATTTGTTATCTAAACAGCCAGCAAACAACTGAACTTATGCTTCATATTTGGCTTTTGCTACAACATGCAATCCGTCTCCTGTTGACTTCAGTTTTATGTCATTTACAGTAGACAGCACCAAAATTTTGTTCATTATTTAAGTATTGGTTCTTCCATTTAGTTTATATACGTGTTGTTCTCTATCCCAGCTCTAATTAACAGATAGCTACAGTTCCTTCTTGATGACAGCCATTAGCTTGTATGCAATGCTTTCCGTGCCTTGGAAGGTTAGGACTTGTCTAGGGGAGGGGAAAGAGCAATGTTTCAGGTGCCTGAGAGACAAAAGCAGCAATTTCCCTGTGCTTTCTGTGAGAGTACAACTGATCATCAAATAAGTTTGCTTTTATCCTAAAAAGATGCTCTTAAGCCACAGAGTTGAGATTTAAATCTGGTCTTCCATAACAGTTTTACTGTAAGGAAAGACTTAGGCCTATACATTTTCCCTGAGGAACACCTTTTTAGAAAACTGTACTTTTTACATTGTATTCTTAGTGTTTTGATGTTTCAAAAGAAATAATGTACACAGAACTAGAAGGGTGTATTCAGTCTGTAGAGCTGCTCTTGTGGATGCCTTAAGCTCTTGTAATGAATACGACCAGTACCTTCTCATAGTTCAATGTTTACTGTAAGAGAATATTTGATTGCATTTTCATACCCACTGTACTTAAACAACATTAAAACAGAAGAGTAAATACTATAAGCTGGGGCCCTCCTCCTGGGTATTTTGAGGATTGACTATTCAGCTAGAGGCAAGTGAACAGGTTTCCTTTTTCTAATTATTTTGTTTTCCACCTCATGCAGTTTTGGAGAGCTTTGATTTATCACTTGGAATGTGTTTAAGATCCTTCCACAGAGATGACTATAAAAATGTAAAGTATTAGGAAACAAAATCCCATAAACAATTAAAAATTAATCACCTCCTCAGCTTTCAGAGAAATGGCCAGTGGAAATAAAAGGACAACCTGGACTTGCAGGAAGAACTCTCTACTCATAGCAAAACTAAAGAAAATCACTCTCGATTTGAGGATGTTGTTTTCTCCCCTGTCCTGTGGTCTTCTCTTCCTCCCCTGCAAGCTTGAAAGTTCACACACAAAGCAGAAGGAAGGAGGACAATGTGGAGATGTCTGTGCACTAGCTGCCTGCTGGCAGCTTTTCCTCTGGGCCAGGCTCTCCCCATGAGCATGGGTTTTTCATCTCTTCAGCAGAGTGTGATCCGGCTCAAAACCTGGGCTGGCACTTCCCATTAGAGGGACATGGGGGGAAGCATTTAGGAAGAGATGTCTGAAACAGGAGACTGTTTAAGACATAGGAAACAGCTGAGCTAGAAAAGCAGAAGAAGCTCCAAGACCTCCTCTGTGAGGATCCACTGTCCTCACAGAGGCTTGGTGATCTGTCCCTGGAAAATCTCTGGCAACTGAGTTTCCACAGCCTTCCTGGAGAGTCTCTTCCAGCTTTGTCTTTATAAAGCTTTTCCCAAAGTAAATCTGCTGCAGTTTAAACCTGCTGCTTGTCCTACGTGGACAGTTTGCAGCAAAGCTCCTAGAGAGTAAACTGACAGGAATGGGACATTGACCATTGCAATGTTTGTGTGAAACAAGAAAGATTGCATTTGGCACACTGAACTGTGATGCTAACTGGGCAAGACAAAGACGTGTTTGAGAGGGATTTATTTATGAAAAATAATTATGGTAATTGGATTTATAGGCATAACAGTAAAATAATCTGAAATAATCTGACTGCTGAATTAATTTTTAATTAATTTTTATACACCAGTTGAGTACATCCATTCGTAATAAAAATCCCAAGGAAAACAGTGTCTTGGTGTACAGAACCTAGTCATCACTGTTCCAAGCTGTAAGTATTCAGAATATGATCTGGTTATCTAGCTTAACTGTGGGAAACTCCAAAATTTTTTTTTATTTAAAACTCTCCTTTGGCTTGTGTCCTTCCGTGTCTTTCTTGACCTTTTCTATGGAAGTGAAAAGCTTGTCATTTTATCTGTGTAGATTTTTTCGTAGCTTCAATTATTTTTAATGGTTATTTCAAGTTCTCTTTTTACAAAATGTGCTGAGAGCTACTCTTACACTAGAAGAAGAAATTATTTTTCAGCAAGTAAGCTATAAATACTACAGTTTCTAATGGTAAAAAAAAAAGACTAACTTTCTCAATCTTGATATCAGTAGTTTTGTGAACCACTTCACAGGCTGATTTTCTTTTCCTTTTACTTTTCTAACAGAAGTCAAGCTGGCCACGGTCTGCCAGCCCAGCAGTGTAAACAAATCTGTTTTTCTGAGTTCCCTTTGTCAAATCAGCCTCCAGCTGAAAAACAGACATATTTATCTCAGATGAAATATGTCAAGCCCATAAAGCAATAATTATTGCTTTCTGATCATATAGAATCAAGAGTAAGGCTTAGATCAAGGTCAGCAGCATAGAGTTTCTAAAATACATACAACTTTCAAGTAGGAGCTGGGAGCATTGTTTTGAGATAGACATGGACAAAATGGCAGTGAGCCCAAGTACAGGGAATACCGATATGTAAGAGGGTGCCATAAAGTACACAATAATCAAAAAGCTGTAGAAATAAATCTCTACAGACTTGGACAGACAGTTTTCTGGCTTCGAGTTCAGCAGTGAGTTGTTCTGAGGCACGTGAGCTGGCACCGTCTTGTCAGTCACCCTAAATCTCTTCCTTGGGGTTTGAGTGAGGATCTGCAGAGTGAGGGAGGACCTTTCTCAGCATGCTTGTGAATGAACCAGCCTCCCAAGGGATGCTGGAATGCTTTGACAGAATTTTATATCTTACAGAAAAACTAACCTCTTTGCAATAGCTCTTCCCAAAGAATCTTAGTGATGGAAAAAGTAGTGTAGGTTTGTATTGAATAAAATGTCTTGATAAAATCTGGAACAACAGGTGCTCCAAGCTGTGACAGTCTGAGGGCGGTGCTACGACCCTCAAGGAATTTGCTGGCTTCTGTCTGAGCAGTTTCTAATATTTTACTGCATCCTTAGGGCTGAGTACCTTTACTACCAAGTGCCTCCTGCAGCAGTTTATGGAAATGTTTTGGTTAAGGGAAACTTAACTGTAGCTTAAAGCAATCCTCACCTTGGCCAAGGGTCAGGCTTTGAAATAACAAGGTAGAAATATCTAATAGGAATTGATTACTTCTTAAGGGACATTGGAGCAGCTCCCGCCTGTCACAACAGTCACTGCAGCAGAGACTGACAAGAGACGCTAAATCTTTCAAAGCCTGCTGGGGATTCCGAAGACAGAAAACCTCCCTGCAGAGATCCCATCAGCCTAGCAGTGATGCCTCATCAGCTGCCTAGGAAAAGCATGAAGGATCCTAAATAACCCAGCTAGTAGAGACTGGTGCGTAACTTCCGATTCTATTACTGGGTAACTTAGAAGGAAAGCCAAGCTAGTAACCTGATGCAAAGACTGTACGCTAACAGAAGAAGAAACCAGAGGGCCTGAATGACATCATACGCAGTGGTCCTTCCCCAAGAGTTCATTCTGAGTGTTCATTAAGGAACAGAAAGTGCCAATAATGTGTATGGTTGTTGCAGAAAACATCAGTATGAAAACAAATGAAAACTGGTGAACTAAGATGATATATTTGTTGAAGGCCACAATTTTGTAACAGGTGCTAAGACAATGCATTTATCACTACTCCACAGGCTAACATAATGGTGTTAAAAATTGTTATTTGTTTAGTGTATCCTTTTGTCCGCTGAAGTTTAAACCTACCTCAAAAGATCATGAAAAATAGTGCAAAAGCAACAGAATAGAGGAGATATATCCACAATTCACCTCTATGTCCTTTTAAGTTACTTTATTTCCTGTAGTTTTTCGCTCCAGCATTGAGGATGCTTTTTAGTGCAAATATTTATTTAGGTATTATTCAGAACCTCTCTTACTGAGTTTGTTCTTTGGGGGGAAATGGCAGAAAACAAACACCTCAAGTCTATATTATTTTGTTTATAAGTTCTGAGTTCCTATTTGCAAACAGAGTTTGTTATGAATTAATTTGAATTAAATACAGCAGTTTTTCTGTTGTCAACAGCTTCTGTTTCTGATTGTCGACAGCTTTATTTTCTTACAGCATTAACATGCAATAGCATAACTAATTGATGTCAATGCAAAGATGTACATAATTGTTACCATAAACTCGGAGAAAAAAGTGTATGGATCCACTAGAAACTACTTTTTTGGACTTATTAATGCAACTTAAAAAAAAAAACAACACTGAATTTTGAATAAGTCATAGTTTTCTCATAAAATGTCTGAAGACTGGCTTATTCTGAAGTCTTATTCTGAAGACTGGCAGACTGGCTGCAAAGTCCAATTCCTGCAGCCATGGGGCTGTGGTTCAGGGGGATCCTACCCAGCATAGCCTCTTTGGGTCAACGTGAATCCTTTGCACCAGACATGAACACAGCATAGCAGCAGAATGGCAGCATGTATCGATATTTCTACCGTGGATGCATGATGCATGCCCATGAAAGCTAATTTCAAATCCTTTTTTTTTTTTTTTTTTTTTTGCTTCTCTATGTAGTTTGGCCTCTTCTTTTCCATTCTCTTTTTCCCATTTTTTGGTGATATGCAGCTGGGGAGGGACTGGTTTTGAGTTGTCTAGCTGTTTTTTGCAAGTCTATTAATTGCTTTTAATTTAGATATGTTTCATATGTATGGAAAGATCTGAATTAGAATTGCTGCTTATATCACATGAGGTCAAAAACTTAGCTGAAGAAACAAAGTGAGTTGTCTCATTGTCTAAAGTCAGTTAAAGGGGGAAAAAATAGCTGATGTCCTTTAGGCAAAAGATTTTTGCTGTTCTCTGCAAAAGAAACTGTCACAGTTGGACATGCAATAACATTCCTCTCAGCTGGAAGATTAATATCACTTCACTTCTCTTATACATTATTCTCATCTGCTGTGCCAAACTGGAACTTGTTTACATGTGCTCTGTAAGGAAAAGAAAATTTTGCCTTTTATACAGAAAAACTTAACTTTCAAATTGTTTTTCCCCCTTTTTTTCCCCCCCTGTGCCTGTGGATTTCTGCAGCATTTCCAAGAAATTCCCACTTGCTCTGGGAATAGCAAAGCTATGTTAAAAAAAAACAGCAACAACAACAAAAAACAAACTTCAAAGACTATTTATCTGAGCTCTCAGAAGAGCTCTAATTTCAGGAGCTGAGAGCACAACACAACAGCACAACAGAATGTGTACACAGGGTCACGTATTGAAAAATTCATATGACTTATAATTATGCTAACTTTCCCAAAGCTAAATAAAAATCTGATGGAAGGCATGACTTGATCTCAAATGATAAAATTGAGAAGATTTCTTTCATCTCTTCATTTAGGGTGTAGATTAGTCTGTGATCCATATCAAAGTAAAAGGGATAAAAAAGTGAGTGGAGTTACATGGGACTGTAAGCATTTATAGGTTTGAAGTTGAAATCTGTAGTAAAGGAAATGTTACACATTGTTTACAGGAGGTTTTGGACAGAAGGAATTTTAAAACTAGTCTATTCAGTGTACAGATTTGATTTTTACCAATGCATCTTCAAACTGCTAGACATGTTTGTCACTAGAGGAATGGCCAGGATACCTAACATGACATGTTCTCTCAAACCTGATTTATACTTCAAAAAATCGTAAAAAAATGGATTGGGACAAAAATTTAGCCCAGAGTAATTTATCAAAATGTCCATACTAGGGAAGAAGACAGAATTGAACAACTGGTTTGTTTTGACAGTTCCTATTCAAGTTTGCCTTATGTGTAGTGATATTCAGTATCCGTATTTCCAATGGCAGTTTTATCTGGGTGATGCCTTTTATTATATTTAATTGGAAAAAAAAATATCTCGCTGCTTTCTCACCATAGCACCGAAGAGTTACTTCTGCTGTTTAGTTTTTTTTTTTTTCCCTGAAACAGTATATTTTGTCTGTCTGAACACCAAAGAAAGATGTGCTACTTTGACTTACATCTTACATTTTTGCATCTAGCTATATGAGTTAGCATTTACATCTCAGATGGAAGCATCTTTCTTTTCCAGAAATGGCAAACCTCCTTAAAATGAAATGGATCAGTAAATTTCAAAATTCTGTTCTTGCTCAATAAATTAAATCATAAAAGACCATCATAATATGATTTTTTAAACAGTTACTACAGATTTTTTGCTTTTTGTTAAAGATATTTCCTCTGCTTTTTGCTTATCAGCATCTAATTAGCACAACATAGGTGTTTTTTTTTGACTCAGTACATTCCTATGGATATACTGCCTACAGGTAGAAACTTACACTGGCTGAGTTTGTATGCAAGGTCTGCTTTTTATTTCTTCTTTTAAGCTAGTTAGCAAACTTCATCTTTATTATTAGTGATGGGAAAAGAACTGCAGATAGGTTTGTTGTTGCTTTCATTTTCTGTTAAAGGAATTAAGAAGCTGGGAGTGTGCAAGTACTAGGTGGCATGTATTTTTATCTAATTAGAGAGGTGCAACAGCAATTTGTACAAAAACATTTTAGTAACAGATCTGTAGAAGAATTTGAAGACCAACTGTTTTTGCACTTGTTTTTTTTTTTTTAAAAAAAATTGGCTCAATAGTTGTTAAGCATTTGCTTTCATTTATTTTTTCCTTCAGTTGATGGCATAAAAAAATTGATTTGATTAAAGGTTGTAACGTATTAAATCAGTAAACAACCATCAAGATGAATTGACACGTTTCCAGTCCCACACACACCCAGAAAAGGTAATTTCTGTCAATTAGACCTGTGAAATTTTATATTTTGACCTACCTTAGGTAGCCAATCTACGTGTGGTTTATTGTCCTTAAGCCTATTAGAAATATAACTCAAATGTATCCTGTATTTGGGCTGTAAAAACTGGGTAAATACAAAGATTAGATGTCTGTATCAATAGTCTCAGTTTTTGTTCGGTAACAGAGAGATTGAGACATTCCCCATGGTGCAGAACATCATCAGTTCCCTCTCGTCAGCCTCTGAGAGGCTTCAGATCTGCATCCCCTCCCTCCTGTACAATGTGCCCAGGAGGAGGTTATTCTGAGAAGAGCCTCTCAGGTTGTCCCATCAATGCTGTCAGACTTCAGAGTCTACAGGAGGATGATGTGAACTCAGGTGGGTGTCCTCACCAGTCATCCTAACTACAATGAGGTGGATAGTTTTATCCAAGTATTATTCACTCACTGTTAATTCCTCACTCCAGTTAATATTAATTCTCACATAGGAAAAAGAGTGTCAGTAGAAGAGATGCAAAGGCATTTGTCCTGATTCTTCCTTTGCTTCAAGATTAGTAGGCTCTATCAGATATTTTAGTCTGTGCTGTTTTTTCTTCTTCTTCCCCCCCCGCCCCCAGATGTTGATCTGTGCATTTTTGTTCAATTCGTTTTCATATCATTTGGATATAGAAGACTTATTTTCCTTGGCATGAAACAACAATTTTATTTTTCAGATGACAACCACTCTGATAATTATTTGAAAGTGAGGTTAAGAAGAATTTTCTTAACATTGCAGAGAATACATAGTGCTCTGCATAAAATTGACTGTGGCTGAAACTTTATGAGGAAGAAATGCTCAGTTGTCATTTTAATTTCCTCTCATTATATCAAAATTATTATTTTCACATTGCTGTTACTTAATACCTAATTGGGAATGCCATTTTTTTTGTTCTTAACAAAAATTCACACTGGCAGAAAAATCCATGTATAAAATACCTTATGTTGTAAAGTTTAATTGTAATGTGAAAATAGCAAACTCGTCACTGGCTGATTATTTGGTAGCATCTGAAATAGATCTCCTTTTGATATTTCTTTTGCAGCCTGGCAATAACTGTTACAAGTGATTTCAGCATGGGAGGTTTGGGACTTATTGGATTTGATCATGGGAAGGAATTAAATTCTTCCAGATCTGTTCTGTTAAAGCACTTTGCTCCAAGAACACGCAGAGCGTCATTCGTGGCCATAAGCAAAGATGTGTTTTGAATCAGGCGTTGCTGATGTACCTTGCAGAGCCAGGCTCAGGTCTTTGCCACAGGCCAGAACTATGAGCTCTCACAGATCGTTCTCTACTTGCTTATATCTATCGATTCCTGTTTTTTTGTATCTTCGGTAGATTAGGGCTCCAAGGTTATACAAAGTGACATCGCCTGGAAATTAAGAAGGGTCAGGAAATCTGTTCAGTGTTGCATACTGTGCCTGCTAACAAAGTCTATAAATCTTCTATGTTCTACAAAGACTTCTAGCCCCAAGGAGGGGCTGCAGAATGGTGCTGGGGCTGTTTCCCCTGGGGATCCAGTCAGGTTCAGGGCAGAATGAAAAAAGAAAAAAATATCATAACAGATATGTGTTTCTTAACTAAATTAGTTTAATAGTTGAGGATATTATTTTGCATGCTTGCAAAGTTTTTTTTTTTTTTTTTTAAAGTTATTCTCACTTTTTCTGCCTTTATGATGGCGATGGCAGTTAACCCAGCTGCGTCCACAGGTGTGTCATTGATGCAGATGAGAAAATTTGTTTGGATTCTCTATTTTGTCCAAGGAGCTCTGACAGGGTGAAGGTAAACACAGCACTGCCCAGCGGCACGACGTTGAGCCTCTGGAGCACCAGAGCCTGTGGCATCCCTCAAACCCAAATCCCTCCCTGCCCAGGGCAGTGCCAGGATGCCAGCATCTTGCAGGGTTGCTTTCCAAACTTTCTTTTCCTTTTTTTTCCACAACCTGCAAGGATTACAGTAACAGAGGAGACTGAAACGGTATTAAATTTTCACCTAGCTTTTTTTTTTTTTTTTCCTTTTTTTCTTTTTTGAAATGCTTGCAGGAAACTACATTAGAGTCCCAAAGTAATGGAACATTAAAAAACCATCTGGAGATCTAAAGCAATTTTAATATAAAGAGTTACAGTAGCACTGATGCATGACCACAAAGACAGATACAATCCCTTGTAAGTGTGGCAGATAACTCGCAGTAGTGCTCAGGAACGTAAAATTCTGATATTTTACAAAGAAACCTCTGCATAGCTAAATAATTACAGACTGAAATGGAAGAAACTAAACTTTGGCTGCATAAATTGAGTAAGACTGTGTTTAGTAAATACTTGTGTAGGATTATACATATGCAAACATATATGCTTGTGCTAAGGAAATGGAATGAATGTGATGGACATGATGTATATATAGATACATGCATGCATATATAAGTATGTAGAAACACAAATGCACTTAATATTATATATGTGTTATTTTTTTTCCCCCCAAACCATAATCAGTTTCTAGTTGTTTTTAATGTTAGCAATTAATTCTATGTTTGATTCTTGGCTTTTTACAACATAAAAATGCTACCTTAAAGATATAAAATTTGATAAAAAGATACAAAGCATTAGCTCTCATGGAAAAACACTGGAATCCTATACTTTTTTCATTTCAGTTTCTTCACAGAAGAGCAGTAGTCTGTTTAAAGAGTCAGAAATCTACAGTCCTTTTCATGCCCAATTATTTTCTGGACTATGTATGGCTGCTTCATAGAGAATTCAGAATTGGGCACATGGCACTGTGTTCTGTGCACCTGGTCATTGTCATTCTCTGGTTCCTGTTCAAGGGGACCTTTTGGAAGAGACATGGATTCTGGCCCCACTCCTGTGTTCAGCCAGGCCAGGAACCTGGGAGACCGCATTGCACACAACTACGGCAACTGGGTTATACCACAAATGCAACCAACCCAAAATGTACGTGGCTGTTGTACCCGCTACAGTGCTGCTCTTCCACCTTTATCCTGCAAGATTACTGTGATAGGTGTTGCAACAAGAAGACTTAAAATCAATAAGAAAGTCCCTAGTGGAGCTCTTGAGACCCCATCCCCTGGGCTAATAAGACAGTAGTTCAGTATCCTTCAGGATCAAGCTCTGTCAACAAGTTCTTGCCAAAGTCAATGGAGTTGACTTAGCAGTATTTTCATCTCTGAAATCTCCAGCATGACACCCACACAACACATCTTTTCATTACACTGTCAACAGCTGACACAAACTGTTATGAGAGAATCTCAATTTCCCCGAGTCCCTGTATATGAGCACGCCTCAACATCTCAGAAAAAGGTCTCCTATGACAGTGTAGAAGTTACAGCTTTTTTTCACATTGTACCTTTGTATTTTTTCTACTATGATTTCACTTTTACGGGAAAGTCATTTAGGCTATACATAAGCATGTACATTTATTTGGCTTCACAGAGATGGTAAGAACAGAATTTGGTTGTCCATTGCTGTTTTTCAGATTAAAGCACTAATTTATGCAGAAATCAAGACAAAGCTCAGAGTTAAGGCTGCAATTCTGTGTCTTGTCCATTTTTGTCTTTTGTGCAGAGAATACAGTATGTGAAATCTCTTTCTGTTTGGAGACTTTTGGAACCTCACGTTTATGTTGGGCTACAAAATAAATTTTTAACATGACTTCTGAATTTTTCAACTCTTAGATTGTATAAAGTTCTAACTAAATGCAAAGTGATTAATTTTATTGTTCTCGTTTTTATAAATAAAAATGTGTACAGGGACGAGAAAAGGAAATTGAACGATGTGCAAAACCATTGATAGATTTTAGTGTTCTTCTAGTCAATCACTGTAAATTAGTGAGATTGAGTGGACTGGCTCATTTCTGAGGGAGACGGGCTTGATTTCAGGCTTATTTGGCCCCAGACCAGAAGAGAATTTAGAGATTATCACCATGAGAAATAGCTAGTAGTTTTGCTGCCAAGAATTATTGACAAGAGCCATAGCCAGAAAGCCTGGATATGAGTAAGTCCAAGTTTATTGTATTTGGCTCTGAAGGGAAGGACAGTCTGAAGAACTCAGCCTAGAGGAGATCTGGCTAGCAAGATGACTGGCTGAAGATGTGTCCTCCAGAAACTTACAGATTATGGGAGTCTGGGAGAATGATAAGAAGAAACATGACTAGGGTTTAAAATGCGTTAAACATTTTAAATTAAGACCTAGTCCCTGAAGAAAAGAATCTGAAGTGGAATGGCCAGGAGGTATTGGAGTGTTTGTCTAACAATTTGCCAAAGTTTTAAATATTTTGAAGTTTCTAGAAAAGCAAAATAAAAGGTATAATAAAAGTAACTGTAA
Organism: Penelope pileata; assembly: GCA_013396635.1. Taxonomy (NCBI): domain Eukaryota; kingdom Metazoa; phylum Chordata; class Aves; order Galliformes; family Cracidae; genus Penelope; species Penelope pileata. The sequence goes on along the minus strand of WBMW01002990.1, from coordinate 451,088 downwards.
CTCCAAATTCAATAAAATATACATTGAAAACTGGCAAGGTGCAATGTTTTTCCACTTTTTACTGTGAAATTAAAGCAAAGATTTTGTAGATAGTCATTGTCTCACGAGCAAGGTGCCACTTTAGACACCTCAAACCATCCAGCAGTTTTAAATTTGGTGGGGAAACAGGCCTGCTAAGGAGAAAGAATCCGGAAGAAAAATTTACAAAGTAAGCTAGATGTGTTGTAAGCTTCTATGTACTTTTTTGTACTTTTTCAAGGGTAGGAGGAGAAGACATCAAACTTAAGGCTGCAAAAAGAGAGGGTAAAATTAGGGGCAGCAAGATTAAAATATGACTCAAGGTTACTCAAGATTAGCTGTATGATGAATGTTATAGAGAATGCTGCATAAATCAAGATAACTAAGATAAATGAAAGTCTAATTTAAGGAGTTTGCTGTCTCAGGATCAGAACAGGAAGGAGCTGGATGCCTGATTGCCAGTCTATGAGGTACAAGAGCAATACCAGGACTAGGGACAGACCTGTACAGACTGTACAAAACCAAGGTTCTGGTCTGAAATACAGTGAGCAAAGTGCTACTTCCTTATATCTTCTCCAAAGGGGGTAGAAAATAATCAGCTGGGAACTAAAGCTGGATAACATGACTTATTCTTAATGACCATCCCCTCCTGCAGAAAGGAACTTTTGGGCTTTTTAGACTGAAACTTCTCTCTCCTGGCTGTTTGCTGCAGCCCTACTCATAAAAGTGCCTTAGTTGCCACACCTCCTTCTTATCGGATACTCGTTCCTCTTTTCAACTTTCCTTCCTTTCCTCTTCTAATTGCCTGCTTCAAGAGCCAGAAGATATGGTCAGAGAGATCCGGACTCTTTGCCTATATATTATGCAAAAATTGAGGAGTTTTGTTTACAAAAATCTAAAAAAAAAAAACACTGCAAGAAAATGACGTTTTTAAAGCTGAGGCGTAATGTTTAAAAATTCATTGGCTAGAGAATTATTTTCATTGTATGTGCAGAAATACCTTGATCACCAGCAAGAGAGCACAGAAGACATAAGTCTTGTGAGAACAGGGAGGGGAAAAAAGCCTGTATTCTGTGGGTAAAGTCTCAGTGAAAATTCTCAGTGAAGGAAATCTGTAATGCACTGACTTTGTCCAACAGATCTAAAATGCTGCTGGAGCAGTTGAAAGAGAAAGTACAATGAAAAATGGGAAAGCTGACAGCATTTGACAAATCACTGGGGTAAAGATCTTTGTACTGAGGACGCTAGGTGTGTGAGCCTTGAGGAGGAATTTGAACTGTGGTCCAGGTACAGCAGGGATAATAAAATCTATGTGCATTGAAAATGATAAATTGGTCTGCTTAAAGTCTGGGGTTCCTGAGCATGGACTGCAAATTGTGATTAGGTGACAACTGCTGGAAGAAGATGGCAACTAAGCACCTCTTTATCTTCTCTCAAATGAGATAAGGCTGATTTGGGATTATAGCTGATGGACTCTTGCCCAGGGAAAGTTAGTCCCCTCTACCTACCCAGATTTTCCACGTTTTACTTTTTTTTTTTTTAAACTCTTTTTTTCCACCTTCTCTGCTTTCCCACTTCCTCATCCTGCTGAGTTCTACTTGTTTAAAATCAGTGTCAATGAGTAGGAAAGTATCACTCACTGAGCCCTTTGTAGTATAATTTAGTTCCTCAGATATCTTGTTGGGAACTTCAGTCAGCAGTACTTATTTTTTTTCACACTTTTTAAGCAGGAATCAATTGAAACTGAACTCATCCCTTTTTACTACCTAGAAATGCCCAGCAATGAGATGACATGTTAATTCAAGGCAGTTAAGGCCTAGATTTGGATGGCCAGTGAAATCCAAGCCATTGTTCCTACTTGCTGATTATTTGGAAGTCTGTGTACTGAAACATTCCACTGCATTTGTCAATTTGTAAGCAAGTAATGGTGAGGTGATTGTTGCCTTACTGAAGACAAATATGAAGGGGCAAAAACATCCAGCAATGATTAGCATTACAATGATATTGCCTGAATAACAAGTAGAAATTATCAGCATTCACCAAATAACTGATAATTAACTAGGCAGCATATTTTCCTTGAGGCTGCTCGTTTTATCCACAGGAGCCTTAGGCAAAAGAGAATTCCCACAGAACAGAAATTCAGGGCACACCTGCCTTCTCCAGGACATTTTCCCTTTCTCTCCCTCTCCTCATCCACAGTCATGTGTCTCCTTCTCTAACAAATGTTAATTAAAAAATCAGGAAATATTCTGACATCACCAGAGCAGCATGATTAGGCAGATGAATAATTTAGTTTCTTGAAAACTTTAATCAGAAATTAAGTTTGTTTGCAGTGTTTTTTAGGGCACATTGCCATGATACACTATTTCTTCAGTTTAAGAATTACGTTCCCTATGCATTCCTTGCATATACTGTTCCTTCTCCTTCAGCTTCCAGGCTGTTTCTTCTCCTATCAAAGAGTTGGTGGGACTGCAAGCTGAGCCAGACTGCAGAAATGACTGTGATACTTTGGCATTTGGATTTTTGCTGGGGTCCAAGCTGCAGCATGGGCCCATGAACAGTTCCATCTTTACAGAGGAGCTCATTGACACAAAATAGCAGAAGAGAACAGGAATAAAGAAAAGATGAATTTTACAGGCTGGTCTGCAAGAAAACGTATTGTGGTACTATATTCTTAAATATCAGGCCCATCTAATGCACTCTAAAAGGAACCATTTGAAAACAACAACCCTAAGCATTTTTATCTGATAATCACTGAGGAGAGGATGCAGTGATGATAAAACTACTCTAATATTTTTATCCTATTTTAATGGTAGTCTCATTACAAATTTTCACTTCGTTTCTCCTTCCAAAAGAAACTGTGTTGGAAATAGGTATAGGTTTAAGGATGGGCAATGAAAATTATCCCAGATACAGAAGGACTTTGGTTATTTAGTTTACAGGGAAACTAATTAAAGTCTTCTCTTCCTCAATCACAAGGTTACGTTACCGGGCATTTTGTCCTTTATGAAAAGTTAATACTTGCCTTTTCAGGTTCTGAACCCACTACACTGAATAAGTCATTCGATTGCTCTGACTTGGTACAGCAATTGCCATGTGCCTGCATGTTAGCAATTTGGGGATTGATTTATATTTTGAGCTTGAAATAAAAGAGACAAGGGAGCTTGTATGTAATGCAATGCACGTATTACATACACGCACCCCTGTCAGATTAGTCAATGGTTAATACATAACAACGGAACTGTTTATTAGCTATAGAATATTGCACGTTGTGTTACAAAAATCCTGTACCATTTAGAAATTATTCATTTATTCTGTTCATTTAGCCAAAAATATGCACATATGTGCAGACACATTTTATTACATAAAGGAACTACAAAATATAAACAGAATATTTGTCAAATTTTAGATTAACGTAAAAGAAACACTGTGCAAAAATTTGATTCTGCCAACATATCCTCCACAGTCATGTGCTCTGCCTAAAGCAGCGTAACTGAAGACCCCATTATAATGGGAAGAAATGGGTGAAAATGCAATATAGATTGAACAAGCAGAAGCAAGAGAGGCAACAGATGTCACAAAGATGAGGATGTCTCTCTGACACTGCAGGGAACCTTTCATGAAAAAGGTATTTAAAAATTAATAATTGAGCACTGACAAAGTAATGTTGGAAATGCCTTCTTAGAAGGGAGACGGTGTCTTAGGTACATCATAATCTCTGCTAGAATCAGGAAAATTGTTACAACTTTCCTGTGTAAATTCATGTTTTAGGATAGGGGATTAAACATCAGTCACAGCATATTAAAAACTGAGTATCCATGCTTAATATATTTTGTATAAGCAATCAGTATCCATTGCCTACACATGGGAGTAATGTTCCAAACACTTTCCAAAAGGTCTGCAAGCAGTGTCACCCTGAAAAGGAAGTAGCTGTGGAACATGCAAAAGATGAAAGTGTGTTGCCAGGTCCTCTTAACCTGGGCAGTTGCTTCAGTTGAAAAGGCAGAGAATGAGAGGTGACTATCCTACAAAGTAATAAAACCTCTAATTTCTGGTGAGAACATTAGTTCATCATTGCCCAATATACATTCACATTGAGGCTTGTCTTCCATCTGTAGACCACGAAGGCATTTGCAGAAGTGAGATCAGAAGAAATGATGGCGGCTTCTATTATGCCAAAGGCCAGAATGTAACTGAGGTTTATGTAGGATATTTTGCTACTTCTCACCTAGAAAACTGCTACACTCTGAGGCTGCTTGCCAGGTGCCGTGAGATCTAGATCAAGTTCAGGAGTATTTACAGCAGAATTTATTACTTACAAATACTGCATCAGTAAGCAGTTCAGACAAAACAAGTGTTTTAAATGATATTAAAAAAAAAAACTAGTGGAAATAATGGCAAAAAAAAAGTTCTGAAAGCATACAACTTACTAAAAATGTCAAATTGCCAGTTTCATTTTTTTAATACGTTGGTTGGCGTTAGTGCAAGAATATCTATGAAGAATGAAAAGCAGTAAATTTTGCCACCTTTGTCTGAGATATACACATATGCCCCCACTGAGAGTGTATTTTGTTTTATAGGTCCTGGTATACTAAGACTATATCTCAGTCTGGTGAAACACAGCTCTGTCAAAACATCTTATGATTGCTTGAGTAAGGAACTGGGAGTATTTCATACACATCATGGCCAGAGTCAATTCTTCATTAGAACACAGTCCATAATTTTTGCAAGTATGCTTACTATCAGAATTCAGCAGCAAAATATAATGAATATCATGTTCAAATTCTAATGAACATAATAAATCTTTTTTAAAAAAAAAACAAAAACCCTCAAATCTGAATGCATTATAATTAGAATGGGAGTTATACTGAAACAATAAATGTTACACTAATAGAGTTTTCCATTTTTTTTTCATTCAAGCTCTAAAAGCCTTTTAAAAAAATAGCAACCACAACTTCATAGCTTAATCTTGCAGTTAAGAAAGTTCTTGGTAGCTGACAATGAAAACAATGCAATCTTCTTTATCACTATCTTACAAAATAGATAAGTTTATGTATTATACAGAGGAATTCAAAACCAAAGTTCACAGTTTTATATCACTTTAAAATGTTAGATAAAGGGAGTCTGGAGCAGAATTTACAAATACAGAAGCCGGTAGCTTTGACAGCAGTTTATTTGCGTCCCACGTTAGTAGGCTGTGTGGGTTTTTTTTGGTAAAATGCAACTACACATCTGCTGGACTTTCAACTTCGTTTTGCTGTTACTATGAGAATGTAGCTCACTGTTAGAGTAGGGACAGTCAGTCAGAAAGTCTGAGTTCAGCTCTTGATTTTGGAACAGATTTGGAAAGCAGCCTTGGAGGACATATTGTAATTACAGACGAGGAGGCAATCTGGAGATAAAATAATATTTTCTATCTTGCAGAATTAATGCAAAAATTAATTAAAGTTTGCAAAACAGTGGGAGATCCTCAGGCTGAATATCCTATAGAATTACTAATAATTTATCACTCCTCTTTTTGACCATACGCACACAGTTAGCTAGATGTTTTCCCAGAAAAGACTAGTCTTGTCAGAATAAAAAAACTGGAGCTCTTTATTGTCTCTACATCTCATGGCTTTCTGTGAAGAACAAAACTAGCTGTAACTGATACAGCTTTCCTGCAAACATTTTTTTGATTCTTCTCCATGTGTTAAATAATACATGTAAATTTATCCCCTACATTTATGAAAAATTATTTACTCAGTACTCTTGCAATTATTGTTGTCAGATTTTATGTCTTAATATGGAATTAACTGGATAGTGAATTTAGACATACATTTGATCTCTCATACTGCTAATATGGAAGCATTTCCAATATACTGTAAGGTATGGCCACAGACCCTGTTTGGAGGCTAATCTATACATGTGTCCATTGGGTGAAAGAAAGGTTTCTTTGAAATGTAATTTTTACTTGGCAGTGGCAGCAAACCGCAACAAAAAGGGAATGATGCAGTGGTGGGAGAACGGTGCATCATTTTTATGAGCTATAGACAGGTTGAAAATTTTGGTATCTGAAAAATTGCTCCAGTTTGGTGTAGTTACTGTTGCGCTATTGAGATCTCAATACCTGTAGATGGCTACCAGGATGAACTGGGAAAACTGAAAAATGACTCTAAAAATTATGGCTACTGTTTAAGATACTGAATTTGTCCTTGGAGTACACTGAATTCTATTTTATCTGATCTTATTGAAACTATAGCATGATTTCTTCTCTTCCAAAGATTGTCTTGTAAAAGGAATGTTTTAGTAATCATTTGCATTACCTCTTACCTTTAGTAACATTGCTACTCCCTACTTCAAAAAGGCTGCTCATCGTTTGAGAAAACTTACATCTAAATCCACATTTCTGTGGATGTCTAATGTCTTTCTCTGTTCTGGTCTTTTTGAAGCCTACTGAGGTCAAAGGAAAGAAGCTATCGCAGCGAGTGATACAGAAAACTGGATTACAGTCTTTCTATACAGGACTGATCCAGAGAGAATACTCTCTCAACCACTGTCTTCTTCCTGCAAAATCTATTTTGCATGTAAATCTAATCTCTAGAAGACAATGTGGTTTTAGTTACATTTTAAATTCTTTCCACAATCTTAAATGCATCTCTGGAATCCCAGGAAAGTTGGCTAAATCTTAAAGACAAGCCCAAGGGGGGAAAAAAGGGGGAAGGGAGGGCAAGAGTTTCATTTATCAACACTGGGATCCATGGGCTAAAAATACGTTATCTTGAAAGTGATCTGTTTGGATAATGAAGACTGACATGCTGAGGTCCATGACTGCTAGAAAAAAAATCTGTAGGTATGTAGTTGGATGTCTTTGGTAAGTGCAATTGACAAAACTAAGAAGGATGAGGAAATATTTTTCCAGTCCAAAGTGGATGAAGTGGCATTAGTTACAGAATGTGTTCTTCCACACCTCTTGGTGTTCTTATTGAACTGTCTTTAATGTGAGACTCCTGTAGCTGTAGCAAAACCTCATTTGTATTTTATTATCTCTGTCATGCATAGTGTAAACATGGAAACCCCTAGAGTAAATTAATTTAAAAATACCAGAGGGAAAGGAGTCACCACAAGTTAAGATGTTTCACTGCCGGTTTATCTAAAACGACCTACTGTGAGCCTTGTAGCATCTACTGACAGTTTTTTTAGACGTGTTATAAAAAAATCTTCCTTCAAGTGTATGATGTTTGAAAGTCACTGTATAGTCTAGAAAGGTAAGAAATTATATGTGTTTCTCCTGCAGAGCTCAGAATTGAATTTTAGTTGGTCATATTCCATTTTATGCACCCCTATAATTCAAGATATAGATAGATATATAGATATATAGATACAGCTGTGGGGGAGAGGATCTGGTGCCTCTGATACCCTATACAGAGTTCAAGTGGGAAACAATGACAGCAGCAGCCACCTGTGTTGCAGCAGAGTGACCCTTGTCATGTAACAAACTGGATGCAAATGAAATGGCTATCCAGCATGTGATGAAGGCTCTGGATGTGAAGGCTGGGTTTCCCTATCTTGAGCACTTACAAAGCGTGGCCATCTGAACTCAGGCCAATAAGTTAGGATATTTGACCATGTGACAACAGATGCAAGAGTCTTATTTCTGTCTTCCAGTGAGCTCTCCTTATGGTTGAAGTGAATGGGCCAAACATAAATACTGCGGTCACTTTCTCCCTATATTCTATATTCAAGGGAAAGGTAGAGTAATTAATACTTAGAGTATATATCATACTATAAATAAATATATATAAATTATGAATAAATAAATATAACGGAAAATACACCTTTGAAAGACTCAATTTCAGTCTGTCTGGTACAGATAAACGGAGAAATATTTTTACGTGAAGTAGAGAGGTGTTACTGCAGCCTCCAAAGCAGCCTCCAAAGTTGCAGTATTGCCAACCTTATGGACTCAACAATTTAATTAACAAGAGTGTGATCTAACAGAGTCCTAGTAGACAGAATGATACATGCAGAAAGAGCTGTTCCTCATATGTTCCCCCTTTTTCAGATTTGCCGTTTCAAATAATAGGCAGTTTCAGTGCCCTAGGAAAGAGAATACTCAACACTTTATAAAGGGCCTACTTTTGCCATTGTAGCTTTTCTTGAGATCACATGCTAAGTGAATAAGTTCTGCCTTTGGTTATGGAACTCTGTCATATTCTCACCAGTCATAGGGTGAGAGATCAAAATGCAGGTGACTAGCTAGTGGTAGTAATAAGGCCCATATGCATATAGATTCAGATAGATGGTGTTTGTTGAATGGGTTTTTTGCTCAGTATAGATCAACTATTGTCATTCTAGCTATTGTATTGAAAGCTTCCAGTTAGAAATGGACTTTGGAAATCTGAACAGATGTAGGTGAGCAGTTATGTCCATTTGCAATATCCTTATATAAGAAGGGCTTCAACGGAATGGAAACACTTTTGCTAGGAGTGACCTAGTATTTTTCAGGTGTTTTGGAACTGAACTGAGCTTCTTTTCTGTAAACAGACACATGAAAAATAAAATCAGAATGTTTTCTCCATTTTCGTTACCCTGACTGATCTACCTTTGGCTAGTGACTCAGGCAGTTTCTCAGAAAAAAGTTCCTCTGTGTTCTACCCAATGTTCTTGGCTTGGAGAGCGCAAAACTGACGTCTACAATCAACAGAAGTGATTGGAATCCTTGCTAATGCCTAGAATATTTTCTGAAATTCTGGATTTGTTCAAACTTTGTTTTAAAAGGCTGTCACATACAGACTGGTAAAGAAGTGCCAATGAATGAGCTTTTAGGACTTTTTTCCAATCATATAAGTTCAGGGTGGCAGGGGTTCTAGTTACTTTTTTTTTGTGCATATGCCTTACTTTAGGCTCTTATGGTAGAATAGCCATCTCAAAGATATGGGTTAGAAAATAAGAAAAAAAATAGTAACAGGGAATTAGAAAATAAATAATGTTCTTGCTAATCTAAGATGACAGTGTTTTACAGAAGAATCTGGCATCAAAAGGAGGGAACAAGCACTGTTGGGAGCTTGCTGTTTTTAGAACTCACAGATTACAGCCCCAAATAGCACATGAGAAACTTGTTGAGTAATACCCATTGTGTGCTTACTGACATCTGGAAGGCTGCCAACATCTTCATTTCAATAATTACATGCTCTCAGTGATTGCTGTACTATACAAGAAACAGATCCTAGGAACAGTGAGAGGGAAGAATGTTTCTGTCTCTT